>CM066321.1:56674054-56774054 GCA_033807775.1 Saussurea involucrata
GTCGATTTAGATGCTCTCCTTCGGGGTTTTGCTCAACCCCTGGTCGACTCTATGAATGGAATGGGTGCTCAGCTAAAGTCCCTCCTGGACTCCAACACTAACTTTGACTTTATCTGTGGTGGCATTGAAAGCGGCCTCCGATGCTAGAGATGTCGATGTTCGTCGGCTTCAATCTGAGGCGCAAACTCAGAAAGATATCAACTCCTAACTCTTGGCCTCACTTCAGTCTCTCCATCAAAAGGTGGATGCTCTACCCAAGGCTCAGGATTGGGACATTGAGCTGGGAGGCCATGTGTTTGGGGCCGATGATCGTGATGTGTTACTTCAAATGGCCCGCCGTTGGGATCGTGTTTTCGAGTTCTTAAAGATTTCTTCCACGTCGACGGCTGAGGGGGAGAAGTCGAAGAGGGCTCCTCAAAAGCCTACCATCAAACGGTCTTTTCTAGTGACCAACAAGAACAACAACAACAACAACAACAGCAATCGGCAGGAGCCAATCACTCCACCGAATCGGCAGGGGTCGATCACAACATATCGGTTGTGGCCGATGATCCAAAATCGGCAGCAGCTGATAAACCAACAAAGGGGGAGAAAGAAGAAAAAGAGGAAGGAACCGGCGATCCATCTAAGGGTGAGCACTCTAGACCGACCGAAGGGAAGAAGGTCACAAAAAACAAAGGGAAAGACAAATTGTCGGTTGAAGAAGAGGCCAAAAGGGCCAAAGAAGAAAAAGCTGCTAAGTACAAGGCGAGACCCTGTGATACTGACAGACTCAAACTCCAACCTCCTTCTTCCAAGGTACATCCTGAACTTGGTCTTTTTGAAGCAGAATTAAAAGAAGTTATCGATCTGCAAAGAAGACTAGACGCCGATAAGGAGCTCTCCTTAAAAGTTGATGGTGAGGAAACTCCTGAAAAAGCTGACCCGGTCCAAGCTCATATTTCTGAGCTTCAAAACTTGGAAGGTTCGTCTAAGGATGCAGTCGATCAGAGGGAAAAAGATCTCAAATGGTACATACGGACTCTGACAGAGATGATCAACAAATCAAAAGTTGTCGAGGTAAAAATCAGCACAACCAAAGCTTCTAAGACTGATATTCGGCTGGTGGTGACTCGGGCAGATGGGACTATGCGCGACATAAGGTTTTACAACCTTGATCAATATGGTCTCACCGAGTGGTACGAAATTGCTGAATGCTTGAAGTTATCAAAGAATCATCACAGGTTGGAAGCAAATAAATATCTGAATGGGCTTCTAGATAGAATGAAGAAAATCAAGGAGTACAATGTGGTTCACACTCCTAAAGAAGAGGCCCACATTCAGAAATTCAAAGAAATATACTTCACTGTGCCGAACTTTCATAAAAAAATGGCCAATGAGACTGTATTCAAGGACCTTGCTGCTCAAGGAAAAATTCCAGATGTCAAAAATCTGAAGCTGATCGTTCCTACTATACAACTCTACCCTTCATCCACAGTGATCACTCAGTCAGTTCAGGGCATTTACTTCCATAATACAAGAGGCATTCTTAACTTCTCCAGGGCCGAGCAGATCCCCATAGCCGACACTATCTTCTTGGAAGGCATCCTCTCCAGCATCCCCAACATACCCAAAGCCACTTACCTCAGTCAAGACATCCAAGCCGAACTCCAAAGAAGAAAGCAGTGGTCTTGTTGTTTTCTTTTCATTACTTATGATTTGTACTTGCAACTCTATTTTGTTCTCTCAAGTTTTAATACAAGTACACTTTTGGTATTTTTAGTCTGTAAAGTTTTACTTTATTCTTTTATTCATTTGTAAATGTCGGATATACTTAAACAAATCCCAAAAAGAACAAAAAAAAAACAAAAATAATGGCCTATGTGAAAAGAACCCAAAAAGAGTAAATTAGGGTCAAAATGAAATATTCAGTATGTTACTCTCTTTATTTCTTAAATATGGATGTAATCCTCAAATAGGGGGAGATTGTTGGGTCATCTAAGATTTGAAGATGACCTCCAAATCTTTCATTTCTACAACATCTTATACTTAGGTGGCGTTTGGTTCGTAGAATGTTTTTGGATGGAATGGAATTTATCAAAGTAATTTGACTTTGAAGGAATTGGAATGGAATGTTGTTAGGTTTGACCATGGTTGACAGACATTGAAATTGAATCTACTAAAGAATTGCAATATGTCTGTTTGGTTCACAAAATGTAACTTTAGAATTGGAATGAAGTTTTGATAAATGACCAAAATGCCCTTTTTAAAAAATTTTAATTTTTATAAAACTAAAAATACTTTGAAAAAATAAAATAATTAAAATAATAAATAAAATAATTAATAAAATAATTAAAATAATTAATAAAATAAATAAATTAATTAAAATATGAAAATATAAAAATATTAAATATTTTCAATAAATAAAAATAATAAATAAAGTATCACTTAAAAAATTAAATAAAAATATCAAATTAAATTAAGTAAAAAATGAAAGTATTAAATTAAATTAAATTAATTAAATTATATATGGGGTTAAAGAGTATATTTGAGATTATGAAAATACAAGATTCCATTCCATCAAAATCCCAAGTGATTGTGAAAGAATGTTCAATTCCTGTATCCATGGAATTTGATGGAATTCAAATATTTCATCCATCAATAAGATTGAACCAAACAAGGGAATGAAATCTGGTCAATGGAATTCAACATTCGAATTCCATCGGATTCCATCAGATTCTGTGAACCAACCGCCACCTTAGAAATTTTTAGGTTCTTTATAACAACTTAGTCATATATTCAAAGTTCGGTGAAGTCGAAGATTAGACGAAAACCAAGAAGAAGTGTATCTACCAATGCGGATTGAAGATGAACTTCTCAACTATCACCTAAGCTGATTATGCCGATCCTACACTCGACACCATTGGTCAAGATGGTCCTGACGAACCTGTAACATCGGCTAGATGGGTGTGCCGATTCATACTCCAAATCGGTGGAGTGTTGCTCCCACCGATTTTGTCTATGACAAATCAGTTGAACCCCATCGGCTATCATACACTTGTCCTTTTGCTGAAAAGAATATTTTTGATGTCTCACATTGATGGGGACATTCTCTAGAGTTCAGAAAAAGATAGTTTGGTTTTTACATCCTTCTCAAGATGGGTCTACACCAAAGTCTGCAGGTCAACTCAGCTTTCCTACAAGACAAAAAAGGACATCATGTCCTATTCAAGGACAACTTGCCTTCCTACCCTTGCTTGACAAGTGTTCCATGCATTTAATGCATATGTGACTTATATAGAGGAAGACCCTTTCCATGCAAGGTTACAAGTTTCTGAAGATTTCTAAGTGAAAGTGTGAACCATCGGCACACACCTTCTTCTCTCTTCAAAAGGAAATGTTGTTATTCTCTTAGTGTTATTTCAATAGTTCTTTTCTTCTCTTTGTGTATGATTGTTTGAACAGATTGAAATCTGTTCTGTTCCGCAACAATCAAAAGTTTTATATGTGTAATTCTTGATTTTAGATAAATAAATAATTAAATTAAAGTGAAATTTTTGAGTATTGTATTCAACCCCTCCCCTTCTACTGTTGCTATTTCATAGATGGGACCAACACATATATATACATACACAAAAATATAGGGGTTTAATCAGGGGCGGAACACAAGCCTTCTAACCTCGGGAGCCGAAAGTAATATTTTGATACAAATTGATCACATAAACAAATCTAATTTGCTTCAATGTAATAGATATGTATTTATAAATACACACAAAAGATATATACATTATCCAAAGTGTAGCATATTGAAACTTTAAAACAAGACAAGATTATGAAATCTTTAAACATTGTTCATCAAAGTGGAACTTACAGATTTTTTGCGGTTTTAAAATATTGCACGATTTTCTTCAAACTAAAAAATTTCAGCAATTTATTTTTCGATAACATAAACCATGAGCCATTTGAAAACTCACCTTCCATTCTATGTTGCATTTAGAGTATTTGAACATTCAATCTAATGATATAAGATTATAAGTTAAATTAAGAAGCTTAAAAGCTACATTGGTTGCATGATTCAATCTTGATCTGCGTATGAATTATCAATCAAAAATAGGGTTGTACAAGAAAACCATCAAACCTTTCAACCTGCCCAACTCAACCCGCTAGCAGTCCAATTATACACAACCCGCTAACAACCCAATTAAAGACATCCCACTAACAACTCAATTAAACCCAACCCGTTAAATCGCCAACCTACCAAACCGCTAATCCGTCAATTAAGAGGGTTGAAATCGGGTTAGCATAGCTCAACCCACCCAACTGCTAATATATACAACTTCGATAAACTCTTATTCATATCTATAATATACTAGTATATATATATATATCACAAATATATTTATAGAGTTGGTTTATGGTACTTAGGAATAGTAGTTATCGTGAGAAGAGGTAAGAGCCGAGTTTTTGAGATTTTTCCAAACCATCATAATTGAGTTGGATTATATAAATGTCGTAAACCGTCCATCCTATCTCACATACGACATGAGATCATGTGAAAAGTGTCATTTTTGGTGAGAAGTGTGAGAAGTAATTTTAAACCGTTGATCACTTTTAATCAAATATCTTTCCATGAATTATGGCTTAAAAGACAACTGATCTGGGACATCTTATCTTGGTGCATCCCATCCTATTGCTCGTTCATTTCTCATCTAATGGTTGATAACCAATTCTCACGCTTCCCACCAGAACCCAACTCTTTCACGTACACCCCTGATAAAAAATAACAATTAACAATTAATAAATTGTTTTGATAACTAAAATCACGTAAACCTCAAAATATTTAGAATCATAAACAATTTAGTATTTAGCCACAATTATAGTAACAAACAATATTTATTGTTAAAAAATCACAAACAATAAAGAGTCCAGAAAATATATTAATGAAAGTGATTCTTAACATGATGCCTTGTTGGTTGTGTGAAGCGAAGGGGCCAACTTACAATTTAATTAACTTCATATATCTTTAAACAAAAAATTTAGCATGCACTAAAATAAGCACAGGGGCCTTGGCCCCCCAAAGCCCGTTAAGCGCCCCCCCAAAGCCCCTTAAGCGCTCCGCCACTGGGTTTAATCAAATGAAAACTAAGTAGTTTATGATAACTGTGAGATCCAATGTTAGCCATACATTCAGAATACATTTTTAAATAAATAAAAAAGGGTATTTTAGTAAATTTGTTTTTAATATAATTAAATTAATAATTCCTAAAATCTCTCTTTTTTCTCTCATATCTATCCTCTATCTTTCACTTTCTACCATAAACCTTATTCCTAAATTTTAGGGTTTGGGTGTATCACATGAAAGTATCATCGGTATCAGAGTGAGTATCACGGGTATCACAGTGAGTATCAGAGTGTAACACAAAGTACTTTGGTTATTACAATCATGATCGTATGTATGTATTTTTTGTTAACAATCTCGTTTTTATAGGTATCACATTGTGTATCCGTCGAAATGAGGGTCACTGGAGGAGGTTGGAGAGATGAGAGAAGAAAGAAGATAGGGAGGAGAGATAAAAAATTAAATACCTAAAATGCCTTTTAATTAAAATTTCAATCAAAATTTCCAAAATCAATAACCTCATAATTTATCGTTTACTATGTGACTCACATTGGATCTCACAATTATCACAAATAACTGAGCTCTCCCTTGAATGGACCTTCAGAAAAAAAAATATATATATATATATATATATATAGAGAGAGAGAGAGAGAGAGGTGAGTTCAAACGAGAACGCTAATTATTTAAGAAAACATAAGAACGGTCGCCCATGTACAAAATCATATGTGATTTTACACTAACAGACGCATGCGACTTTGGCCGCGACTTAAAAGTCGCGGAGCAAGCCGCGTGAATCATATATGATTTTGTACATGGGCGACCGTTCTCGTTTTTTCTTAAATAGTTAGCGTTCTCGTTTGAACCCAGAGGAAGGTTCAAACAAGAACGCTAACTATTTAAGATAACACGAAAACAGTCACTCATGTCCAAAATCACATGTCATTTTACACTAACTGCGATAAATTGGACGCAATAGACTTTGGCCGCGACTTAAGTCGCTAAGTTGAGGGGCAAGTCGCGTGAATCATATATTATTTTGTACGTGAATCATGTATGATTTTGTACATTATCGATTGTCCTCGTGTTTTCTTAAATAGTTAGCGTTCTCGTTTGAGCCCACCTCTTTCTGTGTGTGTATACAGGTGACATATTTTTTTGAAAGAGGATATAAAATAAAAATAAACTTAAAATATATTAATATATATATATATATATATTAGAGTATAATAATTAATTAGTTTAATAAATTTAAAGTATAAAATGTTTAACAATTTTTACTTTTAAAAAATATATAGGGATTTGGTCCTGTGATATATGTGGTTATTATGAAATTAGTCCCTGAAGTAAAGACAAAAATAGAAAAGGACGAAAATGTCGTCACGGATAACGGTGGAACTAGATGGCCGTTAGAGGGAGGGACCAATCAGTTACAAAAGTTCAAACGACGAATCCTAATCTGTAATAAACGAAGTTTAGGGACCACTTTCGTAACGATTTTCAAACCATAGGGACCACATCCGTAATTTACTCTAGTTTTTATTTTTTTGAAATAAAAAATACTATTTTATTATATAGGACGAATTGCGTGAATCTGTATTTATACTACTTTATGAAAATGGTAAAACTGTTTTTTCAATTTTCAAGATTATCTATTCTTTTGCATAATGTACAAGTGTCAAAAACAGATACCCTGACACGTCTACAGAGCTCTCCAAACGGTATAAGATCTTGACAGTTTTCAGAGCATAATTAACCATGGAAGGCACAACAACACGTTTAACACATTAGATGAAAACCATGAAACCTAAATCTCCCAACCCTCTTTGTCCCAAGTTTCTAACAATCCTTCGAAACGGAGGAAGGCGGTGGAACCCTAAATGTTGCTGACCTCTTTTGCCTTGGGATAAAACTTGGGTAGGGTTTCAACGGCAGAGAAAGATGAAGAATATTCATTCAATTACATGGTTTGTGATTCAATGACTCTGATTTTGACGATTTTCCAACTGTCCCAGACCAACCTTCTATTCCCATTTCTACATCTGGCATTCCCTCTCAGGTACCATATATTAATATATTTGCTTCCATTCCAGATAAAGGGATAACTCCAATGGCGACTGCAATGGAAAACGAATCTAAAAGAAAAAAGAAGGAATAACTCCTCATAAGATAAAATCCAACAGAAGTCCTTTGAATGCCTCGTTCTCCTCCCCCTAACGAGAACGAGCATCGATGATCTAAACCTTTCTAAACAAGAGTTGGTTGAAGCAAGGACTCTTTAAGAAGAAAGATATGTAATTCAAAAGGAAAAAAAATCTTATCAAAAAGAGAAAGAAGAGGCCAATGAGAAATTTAATCAAGTGTTCGCAAGACGAAGGTATAGAGCCACAATCACTGCTACCACTGTTGTTAGATGTAATCCATCGAGCTTTAAATATCCTAACATCAAGGCAAGGATCTCAAGAGATGACTACACCAAAGATGATGAAGACATTCACTGGTTGTGCACTTGTGCATCTAGTGGTACACCGAATGTCTGGAAATCATTGGTACCATCAAGATTATCAAAAGTAAATATGCTAAGGATGTCACCAATCGGATTAAGACACCAATCAAAGAGGTACTTGATCTTAAACTTAGATTCAATCTTCAGCCTCCACTTCACTTTAACAGATCCTTCCAAACCTTTGAGAGAACATTCGTTGATCCTTCTCAACTTCCTCAACCATCTACCCAAGAGCCTCTTCAAATTTCTATCGATGAAAGGGTAATCCGATAATTGGTCATAACAAACAATATTCCATTCATTGCTAATCTCGACCTATATATTCCCCATGGTGATCCGATGCCACAAGTGATCCGATGCCACAAGGAATTATCCTCTTTACTTCGACTCCCGGTATGTACGTCTATGATCTATTTGGAGCTCTTAGATTTCAACGTTCCACTACACTTCATATTGCAACCACTCCACATCTGTTGGCACTGTTACACCAAAGACTGAGTTTGGAAATGCCTTCTCCAATGGAATCAAGGAAATACTCCAAAATAGGGAAGGACAAACTTTAAACATGGAGATGAAGTATGAAGATCTTATTGAATAAATGTTAAACTGTAAACTTCCACCATGACACGTTTTGTGTGTTATGCTTACATGAAAGTTTATAAAACTATGTTACTGTGTAGATCCCAGTTTGATCAACTAACAATGTAACGAAACGATTACCTATTATTGAATGATTAGAGACGTACAAAAGGTTTGAATCGAAAACTCTCTCTCTAATCTCTATGAGGCGCATTAGTCATCTAGCTAATCTGACCTAATCTCTAGAAAAACAACTTTAAATACCAAGGGCTTAAAGCCTAAAGCCCATGGCCCATTAACACACTAAAGCCCATATTTCATAATAAGGCTTTTACAAATAACATCAAACACTTTATATAACTTTCTATTTAATAGAACATTTATGGTCCTAACATACTGCTTTATTATATGTTGTCTATTTTGTATATAACTTGTTTATCTCTGTAATCCGATGAAAAGAAAAAGAAAGAAAAATAAACAAAAGGAAAGGAAATAAAAGAAAGAAGAAAACAAAACAAAAAAATAGAAAAGCCAAAAACAGAAAATGGCAAACAGAATCCAAAATGGATCAAATGAAATTTATGAGTTCAGATTACATATCCCACTTTTTGGATTTCAATACCATTTTTTATTTCTAAGTATTTACTGTCAAAATGACATATATTTATATTATACACAATAGGGGGAAATTGATAGTCTCAATCATTTGGTGTAATTGTGATTTACTTGAAATCGATTAAAGTGATAAGGCAAACAAAGTGAGTCGGGATGTGTTGAGTGAACACTTACAACTGATTGTCCCTATCAACTTAGATCATCGAAATACGATGGTTAAAGGGGTAGCGCCCTTAGCGAAGGTCCCGCTAAAGGTTTTTGAGCGAGCAGGGGCAGGGTCGAGGTTCAGGATAGTGCCATGAAACCTCTATGGATTTTAAGAAGAGTCTTGCTTAGGAAATTTCAAGTTTTGGATGCTCTACACAAATTTCAGAAGGTTGGAAACCTTCTTGAAATTATTTCGAACTTAGTAAATTTTTCACTTAGTATAGTTCATATGTAGTGTGATCATAACTCTTACCTTCTTGATCAGTGTTATTGGTTATCGTTGGAAATTTCTATGTGTTAAGGATCAGAACTCAGACCCTCTTAATTAGGGATATGAGTTTTCGTTGAAACTTCTATAAGTATTAAGGATTGGAGCTCTATCCCTATTGACTAGAACTCTGGCCCTCTTGACCAGAGCTCTGATTCGTGGTGCTTCTGACTCGGATCATCTGAGTTAGATGTAACTACACTTCAACCTTATTCGTTGACGGTTATAACAACCAAGCAGTTATGTATCAACCATATTAACCGCCCATAATTGTTTGTCTCTCATATAAATACATAAACATATGGTGAATATATATAATGAAAAGACCTCTGATGTGAAGACAACTATATTTCTATAATGTAACGTCCCAAAAATTACAAGCAAATTTAAATTTTTAAATAAACAATTCATTGATAACAACTCAATAAATGATCCCAACGTTTCGTTTGCAAACACATAATTAATGTCTTTATAAAATAAAACCAACGGAATAAACGTTTAATTATTAAAATAATAAAGCTGTTGGGTCACCAAGGATTTGAAATTGACTCACCGATGTTTTCCCTAAAACTCCTACTTAGAATATTTTAGTTCAGTTCTTTGAATGACTTGTACAAGATAGCAAATGTTCGGTGAAGTCGAAGATCAACCGAAACCAAGCTTGAAGACTCTCTACTTGTGGAAAATAGAAGACTCTCGGCAACTTTCAAACAAGTCATCACCACCGAAATCCCTTGACATTTCGGTGGCCTTCTCTCCACCGAAGTTATAGGACATCTTCGGTGGCCTTCTCCCACCGATGACCTTTTCGGTGGCCCTCTCACCACCGAAATATACCTGTAATTTCGGTGGCCCTCTCACCACCGAAATATACCTGTAACTTCGGTGGCCCTCTCACCACCGAAATATACATGTAACTTCGGTGGTCCTCTCACCACCGAAATATACTTGTAATTTCGGTGGTCCTCTCACCACCGAAACATGCTCGTAATTTCGGTGGTCCTCTCACCACCGAAACATGCTCGCATTTTCGGTGGACTAGTTACCACCGAAACATGCTTGCAATTTCGGTGGACTAGTCTTCTTTCCACCGAAGATTTCTCAATCTCGGTGGAAACCACTTCGGTGCTAAAGGCTCAAGACAGAAGATCATTTATTATGGGACAATATCCTCCAGCAGAGAAAAGTGACAGTTTGTCTTTTTATCCACCTTCAGCTAAGGTCCCTGTTATCTGCTCAAGCTACTCTGTCTGCACCTAGTGAAAAGTGACAAGGACTTCACTGTTCTCCTGAAGTCAACATTATCAGCATATGTGAAGATGACAAGTGTCCCAAGCATTTAATGCTTGGGCACTCCTTGGCACTATAAAAGGAGAAGTGCTCTTCATGCAATTCTCACGCTTTCAAGAAATTCTCTCAGTGCAAGAAACCTTCTTTTAAGCCTTAAAACTCAATAGCTTTGCTCTTAGTGTTCTTAGTTGTTTTGTTGTATACTTTGTGTAAGATTGTTAGAATAGTTTATCTGTTCTTTTCCGCAACAATCTTAAGTTTTCTGTGTGTAATTCTTTTGAAAGTTTTTCAAATATAAGAATTAAAATTGTGAAATTTTTGTGTATTGTATTCAACCCCCCCTTCTACAATACTTGTTAAGCCATCTGGGACTAACAAGTGGTATCAGAGCAGAAAGTTTAATTCCATAAACTTGATCTGCGATGGCTGCCTCTTCTTCTTCTACTGTTGAAAACTCTTTTCAAAACAACTTCTCTGAAAACGGCTCTATTTCAAAACCTCCTAAGTTCAATCCCAACAACTTCTCTTTGTGGAAAAGCCGCATGATGCTATTCATGGAAGGAGTGGATACTAGATATCCAACCATTCTCAACGAGGGACCCATTATCCCCAGAGTTTGGGCTCGCTATGACACGCAGAGGCCAGGCAAAGAGGCCTTTGAAAAGGAAATCTCAAGTGATTCTGATGAGGAAAAATCCAGTGCTACTGGTCGGTATATTCTCAAAAATCCTAAAAAGTATACTGATGAGGAGAAACGTTTAGTTACTCTTGACTCCAAGGTAAGAGCTATTATTGCTCTCTCTCTTCCTGATGAGGTCTACCACTCTTTGGTGAACTTTGAAACTGCCAAAGAAATGTGGACCACTCTATGTGTTCTGTACGAAGGTACAGAGGAAGTCAAGAAATGCAAAAAGATTGGTCTTATCAGAAAGTATGAACTTTTTTCTTTTGAAAAAGGAGATTCTCTTCCTAGTTTCTATAACCGCTTCAACTCTATTTTAAATGATCTTAAGTTGTTGGGCAGAGTCTATGATAATGAGGAAGTCTTGTGCAAGTTCATGGATTGTCTCCCAGATTTTTGGGAAAATATATGTACTTGCATCAAAACTACCAAGGACCTTGAGTTCATGCCCTTAACCGTACTATATGGTACTCTTTTCAACTTTGAGCAAACCAAGCTTCAACGGAAATCTTTGATCAAGGAAATAAAGAGCTCCTCTATAGCTCTTGTTAGTGAAAGTTCCAAGAATTCTCAAAATCTTCCTAGAATCACCTATCCTTCATCTGACTCTGACAATGACAGCCAAACAAATGTAACCCACCAAACGGAAGCATATCTTAGTGATGCTGATGATGAAGGTGAGGATATCATGGTTGAACAGTTGTCGGATGAGATGGCAATGATGGCCGGTTCTAAACACAAGTTTCGTCCCTTCAACAAATCTCGAAGTCTTAGAAAAACTTCATCTTTCAAAACCTCTTCTGACAAGTCCAATGAGGAATGCTACAACTGTGGCAAGAAAGGACATTTTGCATCTGAGTGTAGAAGCAAGCGTATCTCCAAGTCCAAATTTACTTCTTCTGACAATCCCTCTTCAAAAAGGGAAAAATCCAAACACATGCCTTTCAAATCAACCTTTCCCAAAAGGGAGTCCCCACCATCCTCCTTAAATCATCAGGAGCGTGCCGAGAAATATAAGGCCAAGTACAAGAAAGAGAAGGAAAGGAGTGAGGGTCTAGAGAGAAAAGGGAAGGGTCTCATGGCAGAAACCCACGATTGGGACGACGAAGACACCTCCGACAGTGATTCTCAGAATAGATGCTTCGTGGCCATCTCAGAAGAAATGGAAGTTTCCGAAAGTGCCACTTCACCTATGGCTCTAGTGGCAACTGGGTGCTCCACAGCCTACGCTCAGGTACATCCCTTCAATAATATGTCTGATATTGAAAAGATCAATGCTTATGAATCTTTAACTCAAGATTTTTATTCTGTTAAAGACAGTAAGAATAGAAAATCTGTTCAAGTGAAAGAGCTCAAAGCTGAACTTGAAATTTGCATGTCTAAGCTTAAAAGGTTTGAGGAAATAAAAATTGAGCTTGAGGACTTGAAAACAATAAATCATCTGATCTCAAAAGAAAAGAACTCTCTCTTTAAGAAACTAAAAAGGGAACAAGAAGTCATTAAAAAATGGTCAAGCTCTTCCAAAAATCTTGAACAAATCTTTCAAAGTCAAATCTGTAGTACAAACAAGTTCGGTCTAGGATTTGGAAAAACTGATGTTTGTGAGTCCACTTTTGCTCTTGTTCCCCCCACCAATGCTTGTGATGATCTCTCTGATTCCAGCTCTTGTGATTCCATCTCTTTGAACTCGTTAGATCTGTGTGAAGCCTTAAAATATGGGATATCCTTAAAGGCCAAAGACTCCTCATTGCAAATTATTGAGAAGCAAGATTCAAATGACGTTTCCAAACCCATCCATGATCAGCTCAAATTTTCAGTCATGGATGAAGCCTCCTCCTCAAACTCTGCAAAAGCTAATCCTTCCAAAAGATCTAAACCCACCGATCTCATCTCCTTTGTGCCCACCGATCCCACAATCTATGACCCTCCAATCCCTCTTCATGAAGTGTTGAAATCTATTCACATAGACACCTACACCGAACCTAAGCCCTCAAAGATCCCCAAAAGAGAAACTCCTGTTCACTCAAAAAGGATTTCCTGTGCTGACAAAGGAAAATCGATAGTCAACTGCATGGCAAGCTCTCATCCCAAAAGTTCTACCCCAAACATTCCCTCTTACAACACCTATGTACCTAGATCTGTGCTTTTGAGAAAATCAACTCCCAAAGATTTATCCAAAGGAATCCTTGGGTCCAAGCCCCCTGCTCTGTTCTCCTCTAACAAGGTCATAAGAACAAATGATAAAAGCCAAAACATGAAAAATGCTAAAAAGGTTTTTATCTATAGAAAATGCTATAACTGTGGTGACACTTTTCATATGGCTAAGGACTGTCCCAAGGATAGGATTGATAGATCCAAGCTTAAGGAATCAAGCTCTTCTAACCCCAAAGGACCCATTACAAAATGGGTACCAAAGAACTAATATGTGTTTGCATGCAGGCTTTTGAGCACCATCAAATTTGGTATTTAGACAGCGGGTGCTCACGCCATATGACGGGAAACAAGTCTCTTCTCATCAACTATGTGCCGGGAAAAGGTCCATCTGTAACCTTTGGTGATAATTCTAAGGCTTACACCAAAGGATACGGGACCCTCTCTAACGGATCTGTAACCTTCAACAAAGTGGCTTTTGTGGACGGCCTCATGCATAACCTTCTCAGCATTAGCCAACTGTGTGATCTTGGATACAAAGTTATCTTTGAACTTTGTGTCTGCTCTGTGGTAGACAAACATTTCAATGTGGTATTATCGGGAAGACGGATGGAAAATGTCTACGTCATAGATATGGGGCAATCCAATTCTTCTTCAAATGTCTGCTTTGTGTCAAATGATGCATCCAAAAGAAACTGGTTGTGGCACAAACGTCTTTCTCATCTAAACTTCAAGACCTTGCATAAAATTTCCAACAAAGAGCTGGTGACGGGCATGCCAAAGTTGAACTTTGTCAAAGAGAAGCTGTGTGATGCATGTGAAAAGGGAAAGCTCACCAAAACATCCTTCAAGACGAAGCAATGCTCTTCCATCACTCTTCCTCTTCAATTGCTGCACATGGATCTATGTGGACCAGTCAGCACTCCAAGTCTTGGAGGCAAAAGGTATATTCTTGTTATTGTTGATGAATTTACCAGATATACTTGGGTGTTCTTTCTCAGGTACAAAAGTGATGCTACTGAAGAAATCATCAACTTTGTCAAGAAAAATGAAGTTCTCAATGGCCAGCTTGTCCGCTCGGTAAGAAGTGACAATGGCACTGAATTCAGAAATAGTGCTCTTGAAGACTTCTTCACCGAGAAAGGGATCTCTCAGAACTTCTCCGCTGTTCGTACTCCTCAGCAAAATGGAGTGGTGGAAAGGAAAAACAGAACACTGTGTGAGGCCGCTAGATCCATGCTGAGCGAATCAAATCTTCCCACCTATTTTTGGGCCGAAGCTGTGAATACTGCCTGCTTCACTCAAAACAGGTCAGTAATATCCAAAAGACATGATAAAACCCCGTATGAAGTTTTTCATGGTAGAAAACCAAATATTGGCTTTCTTCATGTCTTTGGGTGTATCTGCTTTATTCTTAATGATCGTGAAAATCTTGGGAAGTTTGATCCCAAGGCAGATGAGGGAATATTTGTTGGATACTCCTTATCCTCCAAAGCTTATAGGGTGTACAATCTCAGAAGAAAAAGCATTGATGAGTCCATCCATGTCAAGTTTGATGATCTCAGATGTTCCTCACTTTCAAGTGATGAGGATGATTTACACAGATGGATTTCATCATGTATTGGTGATACTCCCTTAGTCACTTCCACCGATATCCCCTCTATTCCCTCAAATCCTTCCATCTCAAAAAACCCAGCTGGATCACTCTCTCCCACCGAAATTGATCAACCCATCTCTCACACCAAGCTCCCTATTTCCACCGAAAATCTACACCAAAGCCCTTCTTCCATCCCTAATCCCACCGAAAATCTCATGGGTTCCACTACCGAAAATCCCATTTTACACCAAACCTCTGATCCTACTACTCCATTTCACTCTACTCCTCATACCCCATCACCTTTACCCCCTGCTCTAAAATGGACCAAAGATCACCCCATAGATCAAATTATTGGTGATCAACAAGCAGGTGTCCAAACCCGCAGAGGAGTTGGAAATATCTGTCTCTATGTGAATTTCCTCTCTCTCTCTGAACCCAAGAAAGTGGATGAAGCTCTATCAGATCCTTGTTGGATCACTGCCATGCAAGAAGAACTTTCTCAGTTCCAGAGAAATAAAGTTTGGAGATTGGTTCCCAAACCCAGAAACAAGACAATCATTGGAACCAAGTGGGTATTCAGGAACAAAATGGATGAAGATGGTACTGTGATCAGGAACAAGGCCCGATTGGTAGCTCAAGGATACAGACAGGAAGAAGGCATTGACTATGATGAAACATTTGCCCCTGTTGCAAGACTTGAAGCTATAAGGATCTTTCTGGCTCATGCTGCCTACCGAAATTTTAGGGTTTTTCAAATGGATGTTAAAAGTGCCTTTCTCAATGGGGAACTTGCAGAAGAAGTCTACGTGAAACAACCTCCTGGCTTTGAAGACCCAGCTCATCCAAACTTTGTGTACAGACTTGACAAAGCTTTGTATGGTCTCAAGCAAGCTCCACGTGCTTGGTATGACACTCTTGCCAACTTTCTTCTCAAGCATGGATATTCCAGAGGTAAAATTGACAATACTCTCTTCATCAAAGAAACCTCAGGTAATATAATTCTTGTTCAAATCTATGTTGATGACATCATCTTTGGTGCCACTGATGAATGCCTATGTGATGAATTTGCCTCTCTCATGATGAGTGAATATGAGATGAGCATGATGGGAGAGCTTACATTTTTCTTGGGCCTTCAAGTCAAACAATCTTCAGAAGGAATTTTTATAAATCAAAGCAAATATATTCGGGACCTTCTGAAGAAATTTAACTTTCTAGACAGCTCTCCTATGAAAACTCCCATGGCACCTCCCTTGAAATTGTGTGCCGATCTAAAAGGTGAATCTGTGGATGTTACTCTTTACCGAGGTATGATAGGCTCTCTTCTTTACCTAACTGCTAGCAGACCGGATATTATGTTTGCTACCTGTCTATGTGCTCGTTATCAGGCCAATCCTAAAGTATCACATTTAAAGGCTGTAAAACGAATTTTTCGGTATCTTAAGGGCACACTGCACTTGGGTCTTTGGTATCCCAAAGACTCAAGTTTTGAACTAATTGGCTATTCAGATTCAGACTTTGCAGGTTCCCAGATTGATAGAAAGAGTACTACAGGAAGCTGTCAGCTCCTTGGGGGAAAATTAGTAAGTTGGTCCAGCAAGAAACAAAACTCTGTATCCACCTCTACTGCTGAGGCTGAATATGTAGCTGCCGGGAGCTGCTGTGCTCAGATTCTATGGATGAGAAACCAACTAAGGGACTATAATCAATTCTTTTCTAAAGTCCCAATTCTGTGTGATAATTCCAGTGCTATAGCTATAGCAAATAATCCTGTTCTTCATTCTAGATCTAAACACATCGATATCAGGTATCACTTCATAAGAGATCACATTTCCAAAGGTGACATTGAACTACACTTCATTCCCACCGATTTGCAGCTTGCCGATATTTTCACCAAACCTCTTGATGAAACCAGGTTCAACTTTCTCATCAGTGAACTTGGGATGTGCAATTTCCAAGAATAAATATGTGTTCATACTCCACCGATCTCACATCGGTGGACACTTTCGTATCTACTTCTCTCTCTCCACCGATCTCTCATCGGTGGACAACCTATGTGTCGAATCTTTTCTCTCTTTTCCATTTCGGTAATAATCTCGAGTATCGGTGAAGCGTGCCTACCACCGAAGCACGTTTCGGTGAAAATTTCCAGAATCGGTGAAAATCTGTCCACCACCGAAATCTCATTTCGGTGTCATCTCAAATCGGTGAAACGTGTCCACCACCGAAGTCTCAAATCGGTGGTCATCCCAAATCGGTGAAATCTGTTCACCACCGAAGTATCAAATCGGTGGTCAGCTCAAATCGGTGAAAACTGTCCACCACCGAAATCTCAAATCGGTGATCATCTCATTTCGGTGGTACTATCCAAATTCGGTGAACCTTTCTATCACCGAAGCCCCATTTCGGTGGTACTATCCAAATCGGTGAAACCTTTCTTCCACCGAAGTTCCACCGAAGTCCCACCGAAGTCCCACCGATCGTCCACCGAGCGAACACCGATTCCTCCACCGAAGCTCCACCGAGTCTACACCGATTCACACGGTTCCCAAAGCCCACTTGTGACCACTCAATTGCTTTTGCGTCAGACTCTTCGCCTATCCGCCGCTCCGTGTCCCGATTCCCAATAACCCTTTCACCTCATGAGCCGCATGTCCCCTCTCCCCATACAAAATCATCATCACAATGCCCTATCATTTCCCTATATATACATACCTCCCTTCACTTCCTCCCCACTCCTTTCTCACGATTCAAACCTGCAAATCTCTCTTCTCTTTCAAACATATCTCTCTCATGGCATCCTCTCGATATCAAATTCCTACACGTTTTGAAGACCTCCGCTTCAACCAATGCAATCACGTTGCCCGCCTTGAATCCGATCCCGCTCATCCCGAGTTCTCTACTATCGCTAAATTTCTGTCTCGCTCTCCTCTTCTTCATGCCTTCTCATGCAACCCCAGGATGAGCAAAATGCTCATTAGTCAATTCTGGCTATCCTCCGTGTACGATCCCTCCAATGAGGCCATTCACGCCTCCATCTTCAACAATGCCGAAGGTGATCACGACCTCACTTTTGGGGTCGATGATGTTCGTCTAGCTCTCAAGATCGATGCCTTTCCCGACTATGAAGACATGTATTTGGATACCATCCATGAAGACATTGTTCTTACCACCGGTTATGTGCTCGACGACTCCTCCAAAAGCTCCAAAGGCCCCGGTACTCTTCTTCGCAGCAAAATGGGAGGCATTTGGAATTTCTTCTTCGCTCACGTTATCCATTGCCTCTCACGCAAAACAAGTGGGCATGACCAATCGCCCTCACACGTCAACAAACTCGCTCATGCCCTCATCTTCCAAAGGAAAGTTGACTTCGCCCAATATTTCTTCTCAGAGCTTGTCGAGGTCATCAAAACTCCCAAGAAGTGTTACGTTGCTTTTCCCCGCTTCATCTCCATGATCTTACAACACAAGCTTTCCAAAGCTTTGGAAACCGATCGCCGCTCTTCCTCGCCCCGGTTCTCGTATGAATGGTCATCTCCCGTTGTGGGCACCAAAACCCTCAACGTCAAGCCGCTCGCCACCGATCGCCCATTACGCCCAGGTATGATTTCCTTCGCTCTATCTCCCGAACTTCGTTGGGGTGACGCGGAAATTCCCGGGTTTCGCCACCTGGAAATTCCCGAGGTCACTCCAAATGTTGTGGTCCCTTCTCCCCGGTCCCGAGTGACGTCGGGTGGCACTCAAAAGAAACGACAAAAGGCCACCGGCACCTCCGCTCCCGCTTCTCGAACCACGTCACCGAGAGATCCCTCGGAGACTTCCCCGGTTCACACCCCTTCTCACAAGCGGAGGCACTCACCCTCCCCTTCGGGATCTCTTCCAAAGAGGTCTCGGAAACCATCGGCCCAACCGACTCATCCAACCGTCGATTCTCCAAAATCGCCGGTTGTTGAACTTCATCCCTCCGGGCCAAGGGTACCCGCTACACACCCCACCGTCTCCTCTGTTGCCTCTCGAAAGGCCTCAGTTACATTTCAGGAGAACCCCCCACATACCTCCCCACTCGACTCCTTGGGTGGTGGGGATGACCTCGAGATCTCTCCGCTCGAGGGTTCTGACTTCACACTACACAGCTTTACACCCGATCAGTTTTCGATCGAAGACATTGCACAACCCTCTAAGGGTTCCCCCCCAATTGCACCCTTTGATTTTTTTGATTTTCTTTTAGCGGACACTGGTTCTCCCCAAACCATCCCGTCCACCGAAGAACATCACACCGAGTCTCCCTCGTCCCCGCAACAATCACCCCCACGATCCCCTACTCCCCCCCGATCATCTGCTCCCCCCCGAATGCTACAAACCGACGACTTGGTGCCTTACCTCCATATTCCCATTCCCGAACCTGACCCCCACCGACTACTCTTCCAGTTTCCCGAAATCGGTGGCCACACTTCCCCGCACATTGACCGCACCTCTACCTTTCTTAAATCCACCATCACCTTAATCTCCCAAGCCAATTCCCGCATCTCTACCCTCGAGTCTCAGCTACCGCATCTTCTTCTTGATGCCATCACCGAAGCCCTACGGCCCATTCAAGAAAAATTATCTGCCCTTTCTACCACAGTGGAGTCCCTCTCCAAACCTTCCACCGACTCACCCAGTCCTGAACGTTCCCAGTGGGAAATGGATCTCGGTGATTTTGCCTTGGTTCCCCATACCACCGAAACGAGTCTGGCCTTCCTACACTCCAAGTTTGATAAGGCCTTCTATGAGTTAGGTTTCAAGTTGCCGGCTGTTCCTGAGGGGGAGAAAACCACGGCTCCACCGAAACTTCCATCCATAAAGAAACTTTCCAGTAACCAGCCTCCACCGAAACCCTCTCCACCGAAACCATCCTCACCATCCTCACCACCGAACCCATCCTCACCATCCTCACCACCGAACCCATCTTCACCACCGAAACCATCCTCGTCACCGAAACCTTTCTCTCCACCGAAACCCTCTTCTCCACAGAAACATGTCTCACTCTCACCGACCAATACTGGCTCCACCGAAGCTCTTGACCTTAATGCATCAGTTGAGGGGGAGCAGTCCAGCAATGCTTCCGAAGACAAAGGGAAAAGAATTCTTTCGGCCGAAGAATTGGCCAGAGAAGCAAAGAAGAAAAAGGATCTGACAAAATATGGGGCTCGACCGAAGGACGCTGAAACTCTCAAACTCAAGCCTGCTTCTCAACCAATCACCACCGAACTTGGCCTCTCTGCTCAAGAAATTGAGGAAGCAAGAATAGCTCAAATCGACTTAGACAAATCCAGAGATCTTTCTCTCAAAGCTGCCACAGAAGAAGCTTCAAAAGTCAAGTCCACCGATGCCATCCAAACACAGAAATCGGTGCTCAGCGCCTTGGAACAACAAAAGAATGAAGAAATTAATTGGTACAAAAAGACCATGCACCACCGGAGCTATAGGTCACAAATTTCTTCAGTAAAGATTGCCACCTCCAAAGCAAATCCTCAAGACATCAGATTGATTATTAGCTGGGATGATGGTTCTATGAAGAGTGTGAAAGAAAGCCATCTCCAACTCTTCGGTCTCTCGGAATGGTATGAAATCACTCAACACCTCGTCAAGAGTCCAAATCCAAGGAAAGACATCTTTGTAAAATACATTGATGGTCTAATGAATAAGATGAAGGAGATCAAAAGAAAACATAACATCATTCTCTCCACCGAAGAAAGAGCCAAACTGCTGTCTCTGAAAGAGAAGATCATCCTCCCCAAAGTCAAAAATCCTCCTGACTCAGTCTTCAAGGAAATGGCAAGAGAAGGTATAATCCCAAATGTAAGCAATCTTAACCTTACCATTCCCACCTCTATTCCCTATCCTACCACAACCTTGAGCCTCTCACCAATACCAGGATTATTCTTCAACGACGGTCTCGGTCGTCGGGCATTCTTCAGATTTGCCCAGATGTCCATAGCCGATACCATATTTCTGGAAGGCATTCACAACCTCTTTCCGAACATCCCCGAAGCTCAACCGTTCTATAGAAACTTACTGGATGAAATCAAGCGCCGCAAAACCTCAAAGAAGTAAGTTCTCTCCAGTTAGTACTTGTAAAAGTTAATTTCTCTTTTTGTAAAAAATTGTACGAGAACTTATCTTAATACAAGTATCTCTATTTAAATTTTATTTCCGTACATACTTCATTTTTTGTTCCCTGTAAATACTGTACATAGTATACATACACATACAAAAGAAAAAGGTCAAAAAGATCAAAAAGAATGGTCTATGTGAAAAGAACCCAAAAGAGTAAAAAGGGTCAAAAACGCACTTGCTTTTATTTACTCTTGAATATTCTAAGATAAGGAGCTCAAATTCAAATAGGGGGAGATTGTTGGGTCACCAAGGATTTGAAATTGACTCACCGATGTTTTCCCTAAAACTCCTACTTAGAATATTTTAGTTCAGTTCTTTGAATGACTTGTACAAGATAGCAAATGTTCGGTGAAGTCGAAGATCAACCGAAACCAAGCTTGAAGACTCTCTACTTGTGGAAAATAGAAGACTCTCGGCAACTTTCAAACAAGTCATCACCACCGAAATCCCTTGACATTTCGGTGGCCTTCTCTCCACCGAAGTTATAGGACATCTTCGGTGGCCTTCTCCCACCGATGACCTTTTCGGTGGCCCTCTCACCACCGAAATATACCTGTAATTTCGGTGGCCCTCTCACCACCGAAATATACCTGTAACTTCGGTGGCCCTCTCACCACCGAAATATACATGTAACTTCGGTGGTCCTCTCACCACCGAAATATACTTGTAATTTCGGTGGTCCTCTCACCACCGAAACATGCTCGTAATTTCGGTGGTCCTCTCACCACCGAAACATGCTCGCATTTTCGGTGGACTAGTTACCACCGAAACATGCTTGCAATTTCGGTGGACTAGTCTTCTTTCCACCGAAGATTTCTCAATCTCGGTGGAAACCACTTCGGTGCTAAAGGCTCAAGACAGAAGATCATTTATTATGGGACAATATCCTCCAGCAGAGAAAAGTGACAGTTTGTCTTTTTATCCACCTTCAGCTAAGGTCCCTGTTATCTGCTCAAGCTACTCTGTCTGCACCTAGTGAAAAGTGACAAGGACTTCACTGTTCTCCTGAAGTCAACATTATCAGCATATGTGAAGATGACAAGTGTCCCAAGCATTTAATGCTTGGGCACTCCTTGGCACTATAAAAGGAGAAGTGCTCTTCATGCAATTCTCACGCTTTCAAGAAATTCTCTCAGTGCAAGAAACCTTCTTTTAAGCCTTAAAACTCAATAGCTTTGCTCTTAGTGTTCTTAGTTGTTTTGTTGTATACTTTGTGTAAGATTGTTAGAATAGTTTATCTGTTCTTTTCCGCAACAATCTTAAGTTTTCTGTGTGTAATTCTTTTGAAAGTTTTTCAAATATAAGAATTAAAATTGTGAAATTTTTGTGTATTGTATTCAACCCCCCTTCTACAATACTTGTTAAGCCATCTGGGACTAACAAAAGCAACCAGCTCTTCTCGTGCGCCAGTGTGTACTCGTCACGCCTTGGAGCCGCCCGTACCTGAAACCACAGTTTATTGGGAAAGGGTAAGCACGAAGCTTAGTGAATTCCAACACATGCGCAGATAGGAATTATATACACATCACCCCTATCCGCACATAAGCAACAACATCACAGTTACATAAAACGAGTAAACATCTACAAGTAATTATGTATCCAACACCTCAGTACCATCGAGGCCTCGGTCCCACCGAATTGTAATGTATCCAACACCTCAGTACCATCGAGGCCTCGGTCCCACCGAATTGTAATGTATCCAACACCTCAGTACCATCGAGGCCTCGGTCCCACCGAATTGTAATGTAACCAACACCTCAGTACCATCGAGGCCTCGGTCCCACCGAATTGTAATGTAACACATTTATACCAAGCATTCAAACCAATCAAATATTACACACCACAAACAACTAGTTCACACCACAAAGACAATAGTACATACAAACTATTATGACATGCATACAACCCCTAACTACACAGTGAGAGAACTCACCTCGAATGCACGCCCAGCTTAATAACACAATTCAAGCTCCACAATTACGGTCACTTCCCAGCACCTAAACGCATGTTAAAACGTGTCAATACGAGACCCGGACCCTATGACACGACACACGCTTAAACCGTCACTAAAACTATTTTTCGTTCTCGCCAAACAGGTCAGTTTGGGACCTGTTTCGACCTCTCTTAACCCAGAAAATTCCCAATATTATTTCATGATTAGAAAGTACTCTGAGATAGGGTTTCAAGGACATATTATACGCCTCCTAACGATTTTTCTATAATTAATTACGGATTTTATAAGATCAGCCCGCAGAACAGCGAAAAACAGCACTTATCAGTATAAAACGACGATTTGGCCTAAGTTACGTTCCGAACTGGATTTTGCACAAAACATAGAAAAGTTTATAGACTCAAAAAGGGAACTTTTGGCACCGAAATCACCCCAATCCGAGTTACGAGGAAAAAGTTACAGCTTACGCAAAACAGTGACCGAACTGCAGTTTCTTTTACATAAAATGACGATTCACTGAACTTACGACCACTTTTCCACCTAGCTAGAGGCCGAACCAGTTTTCCGCTAAAACACGGAAAACATGCCCGACCCCGAGCTTGAACCGTGGGAGCCAGTTTCGGCTCAAACAGAGGTACGAAAGAAAAGTTATGGTTGACCCAAAACAGTGGCAGAAGGACGTTTTTCACATAAATGATAACTTTTTAAAACGGTTTACGCGTTCGGTTTATACGGTTCGGGTTAACGCGATAAGGTTACGGGTTAGGGTTTCAAGGTGACTAGGGTCTGGACTCGACCGCGCACCACCCACTGCCACCTCCGGCAATGGTGGTTTCCGGCAGCGGCGGCGGCGGCCGACAGCGACGATTAAAGATTAAGACGTCGGCGATACCTACGAAACGACCTCCTACTCTAGCCGAATTCCAGCCCACTACGCACCACCTGCCGTCCACGCACGGCCGCCACAGCGGCGGCTCACGACGGTGGTTGATTCGCCGGAAAAGAAAAGAAACGGAAGAAAGAGGAACGAGGAACGACTAACCTTGTAACGACGACGACAACGGCGTAACCACGGCGCCTAACTCCGGTCTCCTCTTCACGGTTCCTCTCTCTCTCTCTCGCACTCTCTCTCTCCGGTGGTTTCTGGTTCTAAGCGAAGAAGAAGACAAGGAGGGAGGGAGGGGGGTTTTCTCGGCCGAACTCCACAAGGAAAAGGAAAAAGGGGCGTAGGTTTTTTTTTTGATTCACTTTGCTTTCCCTCCCTACTCACGCCACCAACACAATAAATATATGGACATTGGTTTAAGAAAAGCATGGGCCGAAATATGGTTTAAGTTTTGGCCCTTGACACAAATGGTCCCTCAATTTAACTTTCTCGCAACTAACCAAAATTCCGACATTTTTCGATTAGGTCTAACCCGACTAACCCCGTTAACGGCAACCACATTAAATCAAACTTAAAGAAAAGAATTAATAAAAGAAATTACATACCGGAATACGGGCTTTACATATAAACTCTTTATGTGCTAAAATGTTATTTGATTGGGTTATAAAAGGGGATTAGTAGTTAGACTAACCGAATTCCGGGACAAAATTCTTTTAAGGGGGAGATAATGTAATGACCCGGGTGAGTTAGTTGTTTATTTATTTATTTATTTCATGTTTATTACTTTAGGGTGAGTTGTGTCGGTCTGTAAGTTTAGGGGTGTATCCGTCATTTTAGTATAGTTCGAACCCTCAATCGCAATTTGACGTTCATATAAATTGAAATCGCCTCATTTCTATTTCATTGGAGTCAGTTTCCTTAAGTGATGTGTGTGTTTGTGTTTTGAGCTAAGAGTAAAGAAAGAAAGCAGAGAAGTCGTCGATCGATTAGGGCCTCAGATAGAGTTCGTGTGATTCGATTTGGAGGTATGTCTCTTTTCAATTTGTGTTCGTATCTAGTAGTAGATGATTTCTATCGGTTTAGAATTGTCAATTTTGATTCTTAGTTGGTTTCAATCGAGTCTGGGTTGATTTCAATTCGTTCGAATTCTCTAGTTTCCGGATTCGATATGATCCGGATTCTCCTAGTTCCCGGATGTGATATGTATCCGGATTCTCTGGTTTCCGGATTCCAGTTTTGCGGGTGAGTTCCGGATAATTTCCCCGGATGGAATTTTGATCCGGATCCCTCGAGTTTCCAGATGGGATTTTACCCGAATTACAATCTTTTCGGATGAGTTTCCGGATCGATTATCCGGATAGGCTGTTTCGGGATCGGTTGTCCGGATATGTATTTTTCGGATAGGTTTCCGGTGGCATTTTCCGAATAGTTGTTTCCGAATCTTGGTGTTTGTATCCGGATTCTGGGAGAATTTGTATTTGTTTCGGGTATCTCTTGATTAGTTTTGTTCGCCGGGATAAACTTTAGCCCGTTAAAGAGTTTTATATGTTTAAATGGTAAATTGTAATTAGTATTTGTGTAATTCGGAGTTTGTGAAGTCTGTTGGAAGGTAAAGTCTTGCGAGTTTCAAGAGAAGGTGAAAGTAACGTTATCCCCTTTAAGTGAGTTTTACTTTAACCATTTTCAAACTGGAATACTTATATATTGAATAAGAATATGGTAGGTAGTATGATGATATGCTTATGATTGGAATATGATGTATCAAGATGTATACTGTATTTATATAAGCATTACACTACACGATTGCACATTGGTCGGACTTATGGTCGGTGGAGTTTGGCTGTACTTGGGGGACAACGGAGTTGGCTGTATTGTAGTGCAACGGAGTAAATTGATTAGTTGGTTTAGCGCAACCAACTAATATTATGGACATGTGAAAGAATTGAGCACAGTGCATACGAGTCATGATTGTATTGTGATACTTGTTGTATATCAACGTTTTTACAAAATGTTTACTAAACTGACATAGATTTTCTCTCTTAGACCAATTGGTCTAACCCACATTTTGTTTTTCAAAAATCTGTATTCCAGGTCAAGGAGCAAGTAGGAGTAAAGGAAATGATAAGACGTAAAGATTGTATGAAATCTATGTGTTTTTGGAAGCCATGCTGGACAGTTGTATTTAGTTTGTAATATAGTAAGTTAGAAAAAAATTTGTATTGAATTTTATAATGTGTATTTTGGACTATGAAGACCCTATGTGATATAATATGTATCTTTTGTTGTATATGTTTGGCATGTAGTTTGTGTTATATGGTGCATGTTTGGGCAGGGTCGTTACAAGCTCAAACAATTTAATTATTATTATTATTTTTTACATAAATCATACTTGAAATTTCTCTTTTAGTCCGCTACATGTAGAGGTGCAAAAAGGCCAAATCCGAAGCCCTACCTAAAAAATCCCGAGCCTAGTAAGCCTAAAGTCGTGTCCAGGCCGGACCTCAAAAGCTTGGTCAGGCCGATCAAACCCCTTTTCAACCCCAAAACCTGTCCCGACGTAACTCGAACCTATAAAACAAGCCTTTTTATTGCTCACTAAAAACCGACTTCAAAGGTCTGGGTCTAGGCCCAAAAAAGTTGCGACCATGTGCATCTCTAGCTACATGTATGGTTCACGGGATCCCGACATCATTAACCATACAATGTTTTCGATTATTAGACGAAAACAACTTGAAAGTCAAAGGACACATATGGTGTTTAGTAGAATCATCAAGGGCTTGAAGTGAAATCCATATATTCAACTTAACTAAGCAAGACACCTTGTAGGGTTTAGCATTCAAACCCCTCCTTCGTTCTTGTGTGTAAATCTATACATGGGGGATCAAGAACAGACTCAAAATCAGAGTAAGAGTCTAACTCAAAACGAAAATCAAGATCAAAGCCAGAGTCATGTGGGGCTCGAGAGCTACGTGGTGATACACAACATAGCAAAGAGACACAATGTCGGCACATTAGCTCGTAGCGCCACCGCATTCGGCGTTTCTGAGCTCATTCTGGTCGGCCGCCGTGACTTCAACTCCTTCGGCAGCCATGGCTCCACTTCCCATCTCCGCTTCCGCCACTTCTACTCTTTGTCCGATGCTCGTATCTTCCTCAAGGTTTCTCCATCTTTCCCACTAGCTCGATCTACGAATTTCTTCAGCAATCGATAGATTTCTCGAAATAAAACAACGAAATATTTGGCTACCTTTCAGGAGAAAGATTGTGATATATGCGGTGTGGAGATTACCGATAACGCAGCCGCTGTAAATCGACACCCGTTTAAGAAAAGCACCGCTTTTCTTCTCGGCAACGAGGTATCACATTTTCATTTGTACATTTCTGTGGTGTTTTTAGCTGATGATTTGCATATCTCTACAAATTGGTGTTCTAAAAGTTCTTCACTTTGTGACATTTTGTCTCATTTTGGTTGTGGGGAGGAATCATGAGTTCCTTATTGATTTATAGTGGGTTACTAATAACTTGCCACCTTGGATTTGGGGTTTTACATATATGAATTGGAACTTTTTGGGAACCTAGATTGAGTGCACTTAAATTCATATGAAGACTACAAGCAGCATGGCAAAATTGTTTGCTTTTGCAACAAAATTCATATCAATATTGTTTGACAAGTACTTGGTTGACCAAAAGCCTTATATTTTTAGGCTTTTAAGTGCCCTCTATTAAGAACGTTGCTGGACTTGTAGATTTAGGGGTTGTTTGGCAGTTGCTGAATGGTTTGGTGCAGAATGATTAAGAGGCTCTTATGATATAGTGCAAAATGAAATATGGTTGTTTGGTAATTGTCTATAATGAAATTAGGGCGTTGAATGGTTAAGGGAGGCCCAAATTACAAAACCATTCAGAGGGTTTAGAACCATTAAGAGGCAGACTTTTTTTGCCAAACAAGATTCACCTCTTAGCGATTCAGATGTTGCCTCTTAATGGAACTATTAAGAGGTAAACATACAACCCCTATTACTTTCCCGCTAGAAACTGCACACGAGTTTGCATGGAAGTCTATTCCTTGATGAAGTTTTCTTGTTACATGAAAACTCAAAAGAATAAAATGGGCATGCCCATTTTTACAAATATAATTGCCTACCCAATACATGTTTCGCGTAGATGCCCAAAAGAGGCCTAACACTATACTTATTTTCATTTTTAAACATCCAACTCAAGTTGGGCAGAGATCCTCTAACAAAAAATCTATACTTTCTTTTTCCTTTTTCTTTCTGGGAATCTGACAGTTGCATAATAAATTAACATATCATCAATATTGTATGAAGAGACGCATTAGTTCCAGTAGTTTGGAGTGTGTGAAGTGTGAACCCAAGCCTCTTGACAAGAAGTTGCATTGAAATCTTGATCACTATTCTGATTTGCCTTGCAATCAGTACGATTGCCATGATCGCTACCATTATGCATTTTGCGTTTTTTGTGAAAATGTTTGTGTCCTTTATCTAAAATGTGCATAACACTCTAATGTTGTTGTTATTCTTTTGTAGGGTAGTGGATTATCTGCTAAAGAATGTGAAGTTTGTGATTATTTCGTCTATATTCCTCAATATGGTTGTGGCACTGCTTCTCTAAATGTCACTGTTGCGGCTTCCATCATTCTACATCACTTTGCAGGTATACTTGCATACTTTCATCGTTTAAGTGAAATGGAAAAAGAGGTTTTGTATTGCTTTGGTCGAAATGGTATGCAAATTGCACCTTTTCTGAAGGCTTTATGAGGCTAATTTTCTGTTATTCATAGAATATATTTATGGTAATAATAGCTTAGGTGGGGTAAAAATGTAATTTTGGTTTAGCCAAGAGGCAAACTAAGGGGCCGTTTACCAAGCTCTTACCGGGTAAGTGCTTACCAAGTCTATGTAATCTACCCTTCCAAGACCCTACTTTTGAGTGTGATTTTTTGGGTACATTTGGTTTGGTTTGTTATGATAGTTAGTCATAGCATTAGAGTCATCGATTTTTGACTTGAAGGCTAGAACAAGTCGTATCCAAACCTGCCCCTTCCAATTAAAAAAACACGTTTCTTCCATCTATGAAAAAATCCATCGAAACAAAAATCTTCCCAATCTATCTATACAGGCATGCCGAGACAACGTTATCCATATGGGACTTAGGGGATGTTTGGTCTTTTTTTCATGAAGCTTTGTATAGACTAAGTTCTCTATGTGGGTTAAGTTGTCCGTATGGATGATGATAAGTTGTTTGTTTGTTGTGCTGAATAAACCGTATCAATAATATACATGACCATTTTACCCTAAGGGGCGTTTGGCTCGCAGGATTCTGACGGAATTGGAATGACCAAATTCCATTTGACCAAATTCCATTTGTCCAAATTCCATTTGTCCAAATTCCATTCAGGCGTTTGGTTAATGGAATGGAGTTGAGTTCCACACATTTCAGCATTCATGGATTTGGTCATTCCATCACAATTTGGAAGGAATTCAATTCCATTCCATCACAATTTGGAAGGAATTCAATTCCATTCCATCACAATTTGGAAGGAATACATTTCTATTCCATCACATTTTCTCAAAAAGACAATTAACCTCATCTTCCCTACTTGATTTACTTACACCACCCCGCCGACCACCACCGATCTGAACCACCGACCACCATCGAACCGAACCATTGTTTTGAACCACCGCCGACCACCACCGATCTGAATCACCATTATGAACCACCGATCTGAGCCACAATAGTTGGATTTCGGTTTCAAAATTTCAGAAAGGGTATTTTAGTCATTTACCAATATTTTATTCCAATTCCAAAGCTACGTTATTTGAACCAAACATACAGATTCCAATTCTTTTAACAAATTTCATACCAATGTCTATCAACCAAACAGGTGGTCAAACCTGATAACATTCCATTCCAATTCCTTCAAAGTCAAATTCTTTTGACATATTCAATTCCATCTAAATACATTCTGCTAACCAAAAGCCCCCTTACTGTTTGTTTTTTTGTTTTTTTCTTCATCAAACCCATGCTTGTATTTTTTTTATCCAAGCATTACCATGAACATAATTCCCAGCAACAGAGAAATTAGAATTTTGGTAGTAGAAAAAACATTGCTGGTTTATGAACAATGTTTTTTTTGCATTAATTCCATAGACTTTTTAAGCACAAAGAACCCATGTTAACAGCAATTAGAAACCAATTGAAAAGTATTCAAGCCCATTTGGTTCTACTGCAAAAATGAATTAGCAATCGACAATTTTGCTCTACCCAAAAAACAAAATGTTTATGCTCCCAACTTTCAACCAAAATCTGGATTTTTCGTTCAATTTACCACATCGATTTTTGCCATAACTTTGAAACTTCAAGTTCAAACCCACACCATACGATTCAAGTTCAATCGCGACACAATTTTTTCCCTGATCTTTTCTGGAGTTGTTGAATGAAGAGGTATTAAATGATTTTGTGTGGAAATTTTGTAAGCTTCCATTGATCTGTATTTTCACAGGGGTGATGTTGGAAATTTTTGGTCTGTTTGCATTATGCTTAGTCCTAGCAGCTGAGAGAATAAGCTCCTTGTTGGATGATTAAGCGGCTTCCAAACACATCAAATTGGCTGACCCAATAAGATAAAGGCCTAATTAAGCTTATTAAGCCCTTTCCAAACTGAACTGACCCTAAAATGGAAAACCAACCAAACAGCCCCTAAGTTTGATTTTCTCATGCATCATTTTATTTCTGGAATTCTGGTGGTTTGGGTTGGCCGGGTTACAAGGGATTGTAAATCAAAATGAGAACATACAATTAAGGCTAACAAACTGAAAGAAGAAAGTTGGAGGTTCATGCAAACAAGAAAGTAAAATTACGGTTGAAATCGTGATATAATTTGAATAGAGCTAATTACGGGTTGGTTTAATGTCTAATGTACATATATTAATTAAGGACTTAACAAAAATATTAATCCATGGTATAGAAAGACATCGGGTTGGGTTGGGTTCAAATGACCCTAACCGAATTTCAACCCAATACCTACATTTTTTGAAGATATTACAACTTGATTAAGTATTGAGTTGCTTTGAGTTGGGTTGGGTTGGGTTATTTTTGGTTGGTCGGGTTTTTGTGCACCCCTAGTTGTAAAAGCCAAACCGGTTTCTTGTTTCTGTTGACGAGAATAAGCAAGATTAGTATAAAGTTACCTTTATAAAAGGATTTATGCCGCCAACCCTCGGTTATTTTTCCGGCTCCTAGCCTTAAACTAGTTTCAGATTTTGCTTGTTCTGTTGTTTATTCAGTTCTGAATACAATTGTTTTCTGTTGTTTATTCAATTGTGGGTACAATTGTTTAGCAATCAATTGGTTTAATGATTCTTCACTAATGAATATTTCATGTGTTTCTAAATTCAGTTGTGAATACAATTGTTTAGCAAGCAATTGGTTCAAGTTCTTCACAAATGAATATTTCTACGCGTTTCAAAAATCAAAATTCTTGCCATCATTTGTTGATTGATCAATGCTGTATTGCTTCAGTTTGGGCAGGATTTCCTGAGCGAACCCGTGATGGAAACAAGTTTGTTGTGGCAGAAAAACCGGCGAAGAACATGGGACGTAACTTCTGCACTGAAACTGCTGAGTCTGTAACCGAGGAACGCAAGCTTAAACGCGAAAACGATGCTGTAAACGGATTTTTTGACGAAACAGAAGAAAACGATTCTTCTTCTAGTCTTCTTGATGCAGTCTTCAGAGATTAATTCCTGGAAAATCTTGTAGCATCCAAGTGATCACAGTTGTGGAAAATGGTTGATATCCCGGTTAACTCGGTGAAAATTAAACATAGTTGTAGCTATTTTATAGTGTTCAAGAGTTTTTTTTTTCTTTTTTTTTCAAACAAAGGTTAAACTATGATCTTTTAAATTTTGAGGAACCCTATTTATTCCTTTTAGAAAAGGTTAAATTTGTATTAAAACCCTTTGAAAATTTTACTCTATACTCTTTTTATCATATGATTATTCACATAGTTTTTTTTAACTAAATTAAGATTTTCGTCCATGTTTGTTGCTTATAACTATTTTTGTCCTTGATCTTTTAGAATTGTTTTTTAAGCCGTTATGGTTCTCAAGACTAACTCCATTAGAAAAGTCTGTAAGTTGGGGATAATTTGACACACACACACACATACATATATATACATATATATATATATATATATATATATATATATATATATATATATATATATATATAGGGTCAGGTTCAGGGGAAAACATCAAATAAACGGAAAACTAAGAAACACCCTTATAAACATTGATTCAACATAATCCAAAGGATATTAAAAATCAACAATTAAACTAATTATAATTAATGAAAAGAGTATTAAGGTAATTTGAGTACTATTTTAGATATGAAAAATACAAAAAGGCATAAATCGTTTCCCTATAATTATGGAGATCACAGTTTTCTGGCGAGCACTTGCAGATTCCGACGAGCACTTGCAGATTCCGGCGAGTTGACGGTTTTCCGGCGAAAACTTGCAGATTCCGGCCAAAAACTTGAAGATTCCGGCAAAAAACTTGAAGATACCGGCAAAAACTTGTAGATATGCACAAATGCATATATATGCACTTGTGCATATTATGCACAAATCTGGATTTTGTAGCATATTATGCACAGATCTAGATTTTGTTAATAGAGACACTGAAGAATCCTTGAAGATAAAGGTCTTGTGACACAAATTCAGAACCTGCAGAAATAAATTAAATTAAAATAAAAAAATCATCACAAATATTTTAAATAGATACTCAATTACATATATGACAAATCTTATGATCCAACACACCACAAAGCTTATGCATCTGGTCGTGCTCCCTTGATTCACTACTTGAAAGAGGGGTAAAATGCTACGTTTGTGCATATATATGCACAGATCTGGAGATTCAACACCAGATAACATGATATCGATGAATCCGGACCCTACTAATACGAAGAAACATGAGAGAAGATATATATGCACTTGTGCATATATCGACTACCAGATTTGAGAAGGTGCTGCATCAAAGCCACCAGCGCCAAACCCCTAAATGGAACCATAAATTAAACAAACAAAGCCAAAATCAAACATTAAACAGCAATAGATGAAATAATACCCGAAATTGACATTACAACTAGGGTTAAAAAGAACACCGGAACTTTGATATCACCGTCGTAGCTTGCACTGCTGTTTTCCGATGTCGGCGGCAGGGTTTTCGCCGGAGCAGAACCATCAATCGGAGATGAAACTGAAGGAATTGGAGGAGATGGAGGAGAACAGATCGGTAAAGTTCGATTGATAGGCGCAAGTGAAGAAGCAATCGATTTAGGAGCAGACGCCGACGATGAAGTTTCTGGCGCCGGTGAAGGAACAGGAGGCGGTGATTTTGTGAATAACTTTACGGCGACGTTCGGTGGTAGAAGATCGGAGACGACGGCCGGAATAGCTTGATTGCATATTGTCTTGCAGCAAATCGAGATGTTGAGTTTGGATCTAGAAAGGAAAGGAATGGAGAAGAGAGAGAAATGAAGGTGGTGGTGGTCGGAGGTGGTGGCGGTCGGCGGTAGTGGCGACCGACGGTGGTGGCGACGGTAGAGAAGAGAGAAGAGAGGGTAAGGTTTGAGGTTGTGAGGAGAGAGAAGAGAGGGTAGGGTTTCTTAAATGTGAGCCTTTCATTTTTTTTTGCCAATTTTACCCTCAATGCAGTGTAACTGAATATGAAATATACCCTTAGTTTTGATTTATTTACAAAATTGCCATTAACAATATCAACCCTTGATTTGTCTTATCCTATGGCTATAAAGTTGTTCCTTAGTTTTTCGTTTTTTTGAGGTTTTCCCTTGAACCTCTCTCTCTCTCTCTCTCTCTCTATATATATATATATATATATATATATATATAGGAAAGTTCAAATAAAAACTCATTTTCAATTGTGAACATGAGGACATATCTTAGCCCTTCCATCTCTATTGATCAAATGACCCATATTAAATAGAGTTTTTAATTGAAATTATTAATTAAGGTGATTAGGGGTAAAATGAGAAAATAATTTAAATACACGCCTACCATGTTTGACTTTTTATTTTCTTTTTTAATTAAAAACTTTTACCCCCCTTAAAGTTTAAAATAAATTATCTTAAAAATTACTAATATTTTAATCAAACAAATTACATCAAAAAAACGAGAATTTCGTGCTCTTCGATATGACATCCATCTCGATATAGTTTTTTCTTCATTTTAACTGTTTTTACGTGAAATGCTATGTATGTGTTATATTCAACATGAATATGTATGCACGTTTCCTGGTGTCCATATTCAGTATGAATAACAAAGGAGAATGTACATTCACTATTCATGATGAATAACACAGTATTCAAAATGAATAATACAACATTCAGAATGAATAATACATGAATTCCTGATTTATGTATTATTAAACATAAATCGTGTATTATTCACCTTGAATGATGTATTATTCATGATGAATAATATATGGTGTCCACATTCAGTATGAATAATACATCATTCAGGGTGAATAATACACGATTTATGAATTCGTTTATTATTCATCCTGAATGTTATATAATTCATTCTGAATACTGTATTATTCATCCTGAATATTGTATTATTCATCATGAATAGTGAATGAACGTTCACCTTTGTTATTCATATTGAATATGGACACTTAGAGATGTGCATACATATTCATAAAGAATAAAACCAAGTTTCGATTGTGAATCGAAAAACAAAAGAGAGTGCGTCATGTGTTCACACCTTCACAGGTCATTCATATATTATTTATCATGAATAATGTATCATTCAGGATGAATAATACAACATTCAAGATGAATAATACACGATTCATGTTTAATAATACATGAATCCGGAATTCGTGTATTATTCATCCTGAATGTTGTATTATTCATTTTGAATACTGTGTTAAACGTCATGAATAGTGAATGAGCGTTTCCCTTTGTTATTCATACTGAATATGGACACCAGGAAACGTGCATACATATTCATACTGAATATAACACATTCATACTGAATATAACACATTCATACTGAATATAACACATACATAGCATTTCACGTAAAAACAGTTAAAATGAAGAAAAAACTATATCGAGATGGATGTCATATCGAAGAGCACGAAATTCTCGTTTTTTTTGATGTATTTTGTTTGATTAAAATATTTGTAATTTTTAAGATAATTTATTTTAAACTTTAAGGGGGTAAAAAAATTTAATTAAAAAGAAAAATAAAAAGTCAAAGATGGTAGACGCTAATTTAAATTTTCAGATTTGTCCCTAATCACTTCTCATTTGATTTCATTAAGTTTTAACCATTGATTAATTTTCAGAATCTTGATCAATGGTTGTGACTTGTCCTCATGTTCACAATTGAAACTGAGTTTTTATTTGAACCCACCCCTATATATAAATATATATATAGTTTTAGGGGCAGGTTCAAACGAGAAGCTAAACCTTATGCGAGAATGCGAGAAGTGTGTAATCATATATGATACACAAACTTAATCATATATGATTAAGCATAGGTTACATTGACAATACATAGACGTTTAATCATATATGATTAAACACACTCACATGCCGTGTAATCATACATATGATTAAACACTTCTCGCATTCTCGCATAACGTTTAACTTCTTGCATGATCCTTCCTCTATAGTTTTAACTAGGTAATGTTACTGTGAGAAGTTGACTAGATTGATGAAGAACATCAGGAGTTGCAAAATATTACTTTCGAAAAATTAGCTATAACGTTTACATAGAAAGTGTTGAATTTATGTTGTAGGTAACGACTTGGGAAATTTTTAGATGAGTAAGTCTATAGATTAGGTTTCATTACGAATAGACCAATAAAATAATGTGATGGTAGAAAATCCGTTCATTTGATGTAGGAGGACTCATAATCCTATTGCTTATAATGTATAAATAAGAGAATTCCATTTCTCAAATTATTTGCTAATCCATTATTTTATGTCATGGATGTTTCAATAATATTGTGAAATGGTTAAAAGTTGGTGAACTCATTTTCCTTAAGAGGCTCTTTGTTTGCATCTGAATGCCGTCGTTCAGAACTTAACTCTGAATCGGCTAGAGGTAAAATATGTTTGTTAAAAGAATTTATGACCTCTTAATCATTTCAAACATCTTTGGATCGTTCATTCTCTAGGGCGAGAGTGTATCATTCAGAGGCCCAATATTACCACGGTTACCCTCGTCTTCACTCCATCTCATCTAAACTACATTAAGCTTAGATTATAAATGAGTGTCACTATGATATTCAAAAAGAATCTATCACAAGTGTGTACGCCAATCCGACAAAAAGCCGTATATCCCAAAAAGTGTCTCTAACGGCAACCAATTCTCCGCTCAAGACTTTGGAGCCTCGCCGCTAAGGGAACATGATATACAAGTCATTTAAGAAAAAATGTTAGGATCAATGGCCACGAACGTAAACTACATTCCAAGTTATTGAACTCATACTAGGATCAATGACCATGAGTTCTCCAACTCGCACTTTAGATATGGATATGGGCCCCAGATGGTCCTAGTCATACTCATTCACTATAAGTACACTTACAGTCAATGTCTAGTATCCGGCTCCACATAACCGTACCAAGTCCCCCCCCCCCCCCCCCCCATGACCCAATGTCTAAACTAGTTACAAACGAGAATCATCCAAACAATAAGCCGACTCCTATACATATGGATATAATAGCATTAGTCTAAGGCTCGTCACTTTCACATTGTATTTGTGACAAACTATAATCACACATAGTTTCAACATCAACATAACCATAAACATAAAATATCTTTCTTGCATAATACATGAAACTAATTTCATATAGAAAACTAGTGTTTTACCATTTCCAAATCCAATATAACATGTTTCCAAAATAAGTTTCCAAGAGTTTATACACCTTAAAATAGCTTTAGCTCATGAAATCAATACTCCATTCATTCATTTCCAAAAACCCACTTTAACCAAATAAATTCCCCAATATAGTGAAAAATCATAAATATGTTCCAAATGAATTTACTCAAGTATTTGGCCATAACCATGTATAGTAGCATCTTTTTGTAGCATCTAGCATAAAAATTTTCATCTTTTCATGAAATGGTGAAAACCCTAAAAACCTCTCAAAATGTCAAGTTAGGTCAAACTCATCCAATGAGAAAATATGGTTACGAAAAGTTTAAGAGATCACTACAAGGTTTTGACATGTATAAAGTTTAAAAGAGTAGCATGAACTCACTTTGTTGGTTTTGGTCTCAAACCTAAAACCAAAGAAACCCTAGAAAAGGAGGATGAATGCTTGGAGCTTTGAATGAGACTTGAACCTTCCACACTAGATGCTAAGTGTGCCCTAATAATGAACAATAAATGTTCATTGGTGGATCCAAGAGGAGATTAATGAGGAGAGATTGATGAGTTGAAACCGTCCCTAAAATGCAGAAAACCGTTAGACCCCGATACGAACCACTAAACAACCATTATAGTCCACTATGACATTTTATGACTTATTAATGCCAAATAATGCAAGTGGTGACTTATTACGTGCTTGTGTACATGTATCAACTGCATATATGCATGTGTTGTGTATTAGGGTCAATTAGACAACTAAGAACCATTATATCCCGACTTGAACCACTAAACCACCATTATGACATTTTATGACTTATTAAGTCCCAATAACACTAGTGACGACTTATTATGTGCTTGTGTAGACGTATAGACTATAGACTGCATATATGCATGTGTTGTGTACTAGGGTCAATTAGACAACTAACCACCATTATACCCAAAAAAAACTAAACTACCATTATAGCACAATATGATCTTTTATGACTTATTAAGGCCCAATATAATACCATATGTGACTTATTAAGTGTATGTGTGCAAATATGTACTACATATATGCATGTGGTGTGAATTTGATTCGATAAGACAATTAACACCCACGATAGCCCACTAAAGCCCCAATTTGGCATTAATAAGTATAGACTAAGAGGAATTTTGAAAACTACACAAAAACATATATCTTTTTAAAAAAAATCTGCCACAAATCCATCACAAAGATCATCAAATGAATTAAAAAAATCAAAAAAAAGTTATTTCAAGATATTTCCAGAGGATTTCCGAAGGAATTTAATTAAACTAAAATAAAATTAACTTCCATCGAAAATTCGTCAAAATAATAGTTTTAAAATAATTTTTAATGTTTGGTCAAAAAAATTTTAATGTAAAAATGATATTCTAAAAATCAAATGAATTTTCGGTGGATTTTCGACGAAAATTAATTCAAATTTTAAAATAAAGTTTAATTTAAAAAAATGAAATTAGAAAAATGAATTAACTTACGACAGATTTTAAACGAAAATTAATTAAATAAAAATAAAATTAATTTCCATCGAATTCGAAATATGTCAGAAATTAATTTGATTTTGCTAATTTGATTGTTTAACTGCTAATTAGTTTAATTAATTAATTAATTTCTAATTTGATTAGTTAATTACTAATTACTTTAATTAAGTAATTTAATTTTAATTTAAGAAATGTTTGTGACAAATAGGAATTTCGTCACAAATGTTCATGATAATATATATATATATATATATATATACCCTATATATATATATATATATATATATAGGGTCAGGTTCAAGGGAAAACCTCAAATAAACGGAAAACTAAGGAACACTCTTGTATCATTTCATCCGGACGGTATGCAGTTGTGCATACAAGTAATTTGTAACATGCACACGTGCATATGCACAAATGCATAATGCACAAGTGCATAAAACTAAAAAAAACAACTTAATTTACCTGTATGCACAAATGCATACCGTGTAGATGAAAGGCTACCAGAGTGTTCCTTATTTTTCATTTTTTGAGGTTTTCCCTTGAACCTCCCCCCTCCCCTCCCCTCTCTCTCTCTCTCTATATATATATATAATAAACATAAGTGACGGATTTCCGACAGATTTACGGTGATGCTGACTTTTGTTTATTCCGCCAGAACTATTTCCGACGAAACATCCGTCGGAAACATCCGTCGGAAACATCCGTCGGTAAGTCATTTGTTTAGTTGTGTTGTTGTGATTCAAAGCTCTCAAACTGTAAGATATAATTTTGAAACACCCGATTTATTCCGGTTCGTATGGGTCTTTAGAGGGTTACAATTATATTTTTCGCTGTGCTTGAAAACCCGTAACCCGACAGTGGTATCAAAGAGCTACTTACTAACCTGTAGATCCTTTTTTGTGACATGAATGCTATATAAAAAATTATTTTGATGTTGTATTGTTTTTGTTTCGTAAATATTTTGGTTTTTTCGTCCCAGAAATATTTTGAATCTCCGAATACCTAAAACATGAAAAATGTAGATCTTTATATTAATTTTCCACCGGATTTTGAATACTTTTTTTGACATGGTATGAAATTTTTATGAATTTTTACAATAGTATCACAATGTTGTTTGAAAATCGAATGCAATACGTGCTCGACTTGTATATTACTAAATGCACCTCTATTTATTAATTTCTATTTAGACTTAGGGGTCGTTTACCAAATGTTTATCCGGGTTGGAGCTTACTAGTCAAATTAACACTATCACTTACTTACCGGGTAAAAATTTAGTCCGCCAAATCTGTTTCGTATGCAACAATTCACCCGGTAAGCGCTAACCGTGGTAAGAGTCGTCGCCATCACTTACCGGGATAAGACTCGGTCCTTTCATTCTCTCTTATCGCTCAATCCGGTAGGTAATACGACTTGATAAACGCTTACCCGGATAAGTGTTTGGTAAATGATACCTCGGTGAACTTCAACTCTTAAACATAAAAAATTACTTTTTGTTAAAGTAAAAGAGAAATAGAACAACAATAAGTAGAGAGAAAGAATCGTAATTCTCATTAATCATAAGCCCTTTATATAGGGATGAGTTACAAGTAGATAACTACAAGACATTTAAATTCTAATCTATCTCTATCCCTATCTCTATCGTCATATCCTTTAGACGATGGCACATTTATCCTACAACACTCCCCCTTGTGCCAAGTCAAAGGAGTGAAGGTGTACAATTGTTGCCTCGTTAAAACCTTACGCCAAAATAAAAACCCAGTGGGAAAAAATAAAAATATGACGAAGGAAAGAGTACAACGCACTAGCTTATTTCCAATACATAGACTTTTACTTTAGTCTAATTTTCTCTTAGATTTGTACATTAATCATGAGAGTTAGGAAAACATGATGGTATATAAATCGTTGCCTCACTAAAACCTTACACCAAGGAACAAAAACCCAATGGGAAAAATAAAACCTTGGTTGAAGGAAAGAGCACAACATACCAATATTACATATATAGTAGACTCCCCCTTTTGTCTACCACTCCCCCTGATTCGTGCATTAATCAAAGGAGGTTTAAAACATTTCCGTTTTAATACTTTCTACATGTTTCCCAAATATGGTTTTACGTATTGATTTGGTAAACAAACATGTCACATTTTCCTCGCATCTTATTCAATTCACTTGAATCTTGAGGATAATTGATTATATGAAAACTTAAGCAAAATATGCTTTGTGTTATAACCCTTGATATATCTTACTTTCATTTCTTCAATACATGATGCACTATTTCCATACATGCAAGTTGTATAGTGGTTAAACTCAAAATTACTAGCTCCTCTTATATGTGTAATGATAGTCCTTAACCATATACACTCTTGAATAGTCTCATGGAGAGTAAGATTGTTGATAATATAAGAAGATAGCTATTAAGGGTTTGCTTAGTTTACTTCCAAGCAATCGACATGTTTCATATGATAATTCCTTATCTAGTTTGGGAACACCCTTTATATGAGTCAAACATATACTTAATATTAGCAAATATATACCAAGGCATTGTTTGGTGTTTTTCTGTAAGAGCCAGTACTTTTGCTGCTCACAATCTAAGTAGGTATTGAAGTTACATTATCAATCCATTTTTATTCGTAGGGAAATTATAAGCCCATGTCAATGGTGCCAAAAGATTAATTTGAAATCATTCCAATGACGTTGCGTTGGCGCTGAGCTAAATCTAGTTGACAATTTTAGTGAGAAGTACAATATACAGTCAAGTGTATTATGTTGAGTACAATAATGCGCCTATTGTACTTAGGTATGGAATTCCAGCTCCTAACACCTCTTCGTCCTCATCCTTTAGACGGAATGGATCTTTCCTTATATCCAACACTTTGACCGATCATGGGAGTGCTAATCGGATGCGCTTTGTCCATATTAGGTCGCCTGATCATTTTCTAGACATATGCGGATCGGTGGATTAATATTCCACAAACTCGGTGTCGTAGCTCAAGTATATAGATAAAACCAAGTTTTCCTACGATCTTTCATCTCAAATTCAGATTTCAAGTAGCTTGTGTTTTCTCTTATTTCATCAAGAGTGTCTATTATGTTCATAACATCGACATATAGAGCTACTATGAAAATCTGGGACTTGTTTTCTTATATAAATATGCAAGGGCACAGTTCATCGTTCTTATTTATCATTTCCCAATCAAGTATTCACTTAGGCGGGTATACCACATCCGCATAGATTGCTTTAATCTATAAAGTGAGTGTTTCAATTTTATTGTAAACGCATTTCATGGTTTAGAGTTACTTGATATTGGTATAATGCCATCAAGCACTTTTATATCTCTGAATTTAGATCCCCATAGAGATATGTAGTAACTACATCGTTGAGCTGCAATTTCCAGTCCTTCGGAAACTACTTGGCTAATTAATAGCAGAACGTTCTCCATCACGAGAGAGTAAGTCTTATTGTGGTCAATCCAGTGCGTTGTGAGAAACCTTGCGCCAAAGGAGAGCATTATACATTAGGACTTTATTATTCTCGTTACGCTATCTGACAAAGACTCAGTTATGTCCTACGGGCTTTACACTTGGCAGGTTAGCACTACCGAACCAAATACCCGATTCTTTGTCAAAGAATATAATTCTTTCTGGATTGTTCTTTAGGTCAATATGCTTTGTTGATATTATTCAACCGAGCGTGGTTCGATGTCGTCGTGCTCTATCGTCTTATGAGCAATAGTAAATGTGAATAAATCATCAATGAATATATATGATCTGTCCATTGACTCATATGTACTCTCATAGTTCATTTAAGATTTTATTTATCTCTAGAATCAATATTAACTTCGGAGCATCCTCCAGTGATGATTCATGGACATAATTAGAGATAATCTCATGAGGGTTTTATGTATTGATGATAAATGGATGTGCCTCACTATTCTCTTCCTTTAGAATAGTATTCATCGAACCGGGTAGCTTCCACCACTTCCATTTGGTAGCTACGACCTCAACCACACCTCCACTATGTGTGATTGCAACGCACTTTCCAACGGCGTTGTGCCCCTGTTGGGGACTTTTAACCTTGCAGGTATATTAGCAGCTCGTATGTGTGATCTTGTCACTTTTGAAATAGTATTTAACGTATCAGGTATCGAGTCTGATTCGTTTGACTTCAACTTTCCGTTGTGAAGTTTGGGGACTAAAGTGGGAACATTCCATGACAGTTCCTGTCGTTCCCTTGGAAAATACTTTTCCCTATCTCTCCCTAACGACAAGAAGACTGTCATCAGAGTGACTATCCGCAAATCATGCGATATTAGGATCACCCGTCAAAGGTTCTAAATAGCGGATAATTGTTGGAGATTCATATCCAACATATATACTTAATCGTTTTAAAGGACCCATTTTGGTGCGCTGTGGGGGCGCAATTTGTAATAACCAAGTATTTTATCTAATTTAAAATTGGTATTTTATAAGTCTTTATTTTAGTATTTTATGGAGTTAAGAAATTTAGGGATAAGTTTAATTTTAATTGGAAGGTTGGGGATAAGTTTTGCCAATTGAGTAAAGCCTAGGGTCTAATTGGTCTTTTTGCCAAACTCCTCCACTTGACCGACTCTAGTATATCATGTATCAGATGAAGTCTTCAATTAGTAAACAAAAAAAAAGAATATCCCAAAGTGTTTGTGTGTGTGAGTGAATACGGCAGAGAGAGAAAGAGAAGAAGAAGTTCGAAGAAGAAGAAGAATTGAAAGATAATCAGCTGGGATTTTAATTGGTGCAGTAAATCAAAGAGGTAATGTTCTTATTCAAACACTCTTTTTAAGAATTAGGTTTCTTTTTGATTTTGAGGTGGGTTTAGGTAATTTTAGATGAATTTGTGATTTTTAGTTACAATGGTGTTAAAAGGGGTTTAGAACACTTCTGTATAATCTGGGTATAAGATGAAATTCCTACAACTGAACTGAACTTATCTGATAAAGACGATGAACAGTGTTTTTGCGAAAAGTAGGAATTCGCAAGCCTTGGTTGCGAAAAGTCCACTTTTCGCAAGCAGCTAAAACGCATAGTGAGGTTTTCGTATCTGTTGGTCACGAAAAGTAGGGAACTCGCAACTGTGGTTTGCGAGAAGTGAGGTTTTCGCATCTGTTGGTTGCGAAAAGTGAGGAACTCGCAACTGTAGGTTGCGAAAAGTAAGGAACTCGCAACTGTAGGTTGCGAAAAGTAAACTTTTCGTAATAGTGGGTTGCGAAAAGTTGGGTTTTCCTGTTTATGTGTTAAAGAGTATGTATACTTTAATTTGTTTCAGATACTAAGGATCTGGGTTAAAAGATAATCTAAATTGAGGAAAGTTTGAAGGACCTTTGCTTAAAAGATCAGGTGAGTTTTACTTTAAAAAGTATTTTACTGGAATGCATTATGTGAATAACAAATATTTGATATGTGGTATGAATATGTCATACGTGGGTGATTATAATATATTGAGATATTATAATTACGTGAGTATTATATGATAATATAATACGTGGCCGGGCTTTGGACCGGTGTGATAAATTGGCTCGCAACCAATTGATATTGGCCATTGGTGGAGGGATAAGGTGGAATGAGACAGGTATGATGAATAATTGTTAGTTGGTATTAACTTACGTGTGTGGTATGTGTATTTATATAAATAGTGTTTTATATAAATGAGTTTTTAATGAATTACAAATGTCAGGAATTTACTCACTAGACCCTTAGGTCTTACCCTCATTTTCTGTTTTAAAAATTATGTATTCCAGGTGGTGATTCCAGTAAGAACAAGTAAATAGAATACTTGTTGGCTAGCTTTGGAGAAGATTATCATCATGATGCTACGAATGCTTTTGTAGTTATAATTTTTGTTATTACTATGTAATTCAAAGTGGATCAAGTTGTAATGAATTTTTATGTTCAGACTTTAGATGGGACCAAATGTGAAAGATGAAGTACTTTGTTGTAAACATGTTATGGAATGTATGTTATATGTATGTTTCGTTTTGCGGGATGTTACACAATTGGCACATATACTACACAACCAAACATGCGTAAATGTTAAATATCAGGCTTATATCCAGTTACCAACTGGTATGCATAAGGTTAGTTGGTTGGTTGTGGGTCTAAAAACGAATAAGTAAAGTTGCATGTAATATTGCATAACCCCATGTAGATTTGGATAAATTGGTGCGCATAACCAATGCCCTAGCTACCATCTATATTCTTTTGATGGTCAACTTTTATCATTCTATGAGACCGTTTTATATATACACAAGGGGTATATGAAACTCTACATTAACCTCTATACATATGCAATAATCATCAAATCCTTATGATGTAAATTCTCCAGCATTCTAACTCATGCAGACTTGATGAGAAAATCAGGGTGGTTAGTCCTTAAACGTATAACTAGTGCTAGGAGTGCAACATTTCATGTGGACCATAATACGACACGTTGTTGGTGCAAGTGTACCCAGCTTTAATATTAAGATATATTTTTGGTACACATAAAATCACATCTCCATATTTATTTTGATGATTACAAAACACACCGCATTTTTTGTTATCTAATATTTTATCTGAGTGTGCAGTTATTAAATGATCTCGATAAATTTTATCTGAAGAATCCAAGTCTGAAGAGTTTCGTCATTTTATTTTAAAATGATAAACACCCTAAAATATTTTATCACTTGGATATTTCGTATCTATATAAATATATTTGAATCAAATATATATATAATACATATATTTTTTTTCTATATTAAATATATGAAAATCGTATGATATATATATATATATGTTATTTTATTAAATCACATCATATCTTCTTGCTACTATTCATCATTAAATGCAAGAGTGTTTCAGCCGAAAGAAGCAATCCAGCGCCACTGCCCTTTTGTACGACTGTCAGGCGGTATACCGCCGTGTGCAACGCGGTATACCGCGGGTACCATTACCGTTTGTTTTTTGCAGGGTTGACTTTCTCACTGCAGCGTACCTTTTCCTCTGCACGGTATACCGCGAGACTTAGCCGGTATACCGCGAAATGCTTCTGCCCTGTTGCTCATCCAGTATAAATATCTTGCAACCTCCAGCATTCAAGACCACGAATTCACATTAACTCCTCTGCATTTGATAAAGACTCTGCAGCTTCTTCTGTTGATATTTAAACTGTTAAAATTATAAAACACGTTTTTGAGTAAGAAATCTTGAGTTGATAGCAGATTAAAATCTCTTGATTAGTTGAATCAGCAACACAGCTCAAGTGATCAAACTCTCTAAAAATATTCAAGTGATAAACCTTATTCAAGAGTGATTATTCATATTAAAATTATACCCTCTTGTAAGTGTTTGAATAGAGTGAGTGATCCACATTAATTCTCTCAAAGTAGAGTGATTCGCGTTTGTTGTACTAAGGTTTGTGTTTCTACCGTAAAGAACACGTTTCGTATTGGATCTCCGAGAAGTGTTATTTTCTCGAGGTGGACTAGCCAACTTTGTGTTTGGTGAACCACTTTAAAAATATCGTTGTCAAGTATTCTCTTTCCCTTATCTATTTACTTTTCCGCTGTGCATTTAAATTATATCTGTTTATATAATTGTTGTTTATTTATTATTTCTATACTCTGATTTATTTATACTGTTTCTGTACTGTATTTATTTACAAAAGAATTTTTGAAAGTAAAAGATTTAAAATACAACCTTACCCCCCCCTTAGGTTGTCTAACATTTGGTATCAGAGCAGGGCTTTCAAAAATTATCTGTTTAAAATTTTAAAGTTATTTCTTTAATTCTTTTAAATGGCTCAACAAACTAATTTTGTGTTTTCAAAACCCCCTTTGATAGATACTGAAAAGTTTGGCATTTGGGCCGAGCTATTTGAATGTCACGTGCGTGGCAAAAATCAAAAGATTTGGGATATTATAGAAAATGGGAATTTTAATCCTACTATTGTAAAAGATGATCTTATTGTTGATAAACCTTTAAAAGAATGGACTCCCGCTGAAGAATCTCATGTCTGTTTAAATTTTGAAGCTAAGAATATATTATATGCTGCTTTAACTACTAATGAAATTGAAAGAGTGTATACATATAAAACTGCTAATCAAATCTGGGAAAGTTTAAACAACACTCATCGTGGAAACACACAAGTTAAAAGTTCTAAAATAAACATTTTAGTTCATGATTATGAATTATTTGAAATGTCAAAAGATGAGTCAATCGACTCAATGTTTAAACGTTTTAACCTCATCATGACTACTTTGAAAGGATTAGGTCGCACTTATCCTAATGAAGATTACGTGAGGAAAATCCTCCGAGCACTTCCTTCGGAGTGGATGGCAAAGATTACATCATTAGAAGACTCCCGTGATCTCTCCCTAATGAAGCTCGACGATCTCGTCGGTAATCTTAAAGTGCACGAAATTGCACTTAAAAGAAACAAAGATCGGGAGCAAGTAAAAAAGAAGTCGATCGCTCTTAATGTCTCAACTCCGAATGACCAAAAGAAAAAGGAGGAAGCTAGCACTTCAAAAGATCTATCCGATAAACTCAACGAAGTCGCTATGTTGGTAAGAAACTTCTCTAAATCTTTTACTAACAATAAATTTTCTAAAAATAGCAGATTTCAAAGAAACGGTAACTACGGCCGTGGCGGTGAAAACCGGAGTCGCAACTTCCATAAAAGAGAAGATAAAGTGAAGAAAAATGACGACTCAAGTGACGACGAAAAAGCCCAACCAAAGAGAGGTTATTGCTACTCTTGTGGTGATAAAGACCACTACGCCAACGAATGTCCTAAAAAGAACAAATTTCAAAATAAAAAGGATAAAGCCTTCGTTGGAGGCTCGTGGAGTGGAAGCGAAGAAGAAGACAAATATCAAGCTATTTGTCTTATGGCCGAAAGCGACGACGAGGTAAAATCTTGTTACTCAGATTACGCTAGTGATTATGAAAATGAAGATGAAAATAATCTTGACGAATTATATGAATCATTCCATGACTTGGCCGCTCTTGCAAATAGGTATCAAGATGAAATCTCAAAATTAAAAGAAACCGTATCTGCATGTGAAAAGAAAATTAATGATGGTAAACAAAAATCTGCAAATGATATGGATATAATTGCTAAATTAGAAACTAAATTAGGTGAAAAGGATTTTTGTAAATCTTGTGATATTCTAAATAAAGAAATTGCATGCTTAAATAAAAAGTCACATGAAAATATTATTTGTGCAAAATGTGATATTCTTAAAAATGAAAATGCATGTTTAAAAGCTAAATGCGATTCATATGAAAAGGACAATCTATTGGCTAAAGCATTTCAAAGTAGTAATGAAAAAGTTCTTAACATGCTAAATATGTCTAACCGTATAAAATGTAGAAAAGGTATTGGTTCCGATGCTTGCAAAGAAAAATGTTCTTGTATGCCAATTAAAAGATATTTTGAATCACCTAAAGTAAATACAAGAAATCGATATGTGCAAAAACCTCCGTATGTACCTAAAATGAATAATGTAAAATATATACCGAGAAAACCGTATGCTCGCATGTATAACGATAAGTATTCTAAACCTAAAAATAATGCGAATATAAATGCTTGCTTTTATGTGTATGATAAATACAATCGCAAAATTAAAATGATAAATAAATGGATTCCGAAAGGAATGTTTAATGTTGACAATCCCGGTGGGATGCGTTTGTGGTTTTAAACCATTTTTTTGTGGTTTGTATGTTGTCATGTTTATTTCTTGTCGGCAACATGTTCTTTATTTGTCTTTTGCAGTTTTAATGTTTTATACTAACTGTTAAAAGGACCCATAAGAAAAGGGTACCACGAATTTTTTTTTTTGCTTTTTGTAGGTGTTCCCTGACGAGGTCATAATACGTGGTTTTTTTTTGCTCACATAAAATTAACCAAAAAAAAAATTCTTATTTTAAAATCGGTTGTGTGTAAGATTGGTTAAAGGAAACATTGAAAGCCGAATGCTGCCAGTCAACTTACTGTCGCGGTATACCGTGACCCTAAGGCGGTATACCGTGTTCTGTTCACCACCACCACGTGTCACTCTGTGATTCACCGGCAGAAACTGTTCAAACTGACCCCGGTATACCGCGTTCCCTAGGCGGTATGCCGCACCGCTGTTTCCCCACTGTCACGCGTGTTTAAAGATGTCAAGTCTTTTCAACTCTTTTTCTGACTCGGTATACCGCGTGCTCCTAGGCGGTATACCGCGCGCCTTCGACGGATTTAAATCCATTACAGGTAAGTTTTTGTTTCCCTTCTTTTTTATCCAAAGAGCTCTCTCTCTCTCTCTCTCTCTCCCTCCTCTTGCCGCCGTCCGCCGCCTACGACGTCCGCCGTCAACAACCGAAGTTTTTTTTTTTTTTTTTCGGCCACCGGAACTCCAACCTTTCGACAACAGTTTTCTCTCCTTCCTTCAAATGGCTCCAAAAAGGGCTCGTACCTCTCGGGGAGCTTCCAGCTCTCAAAACCCATCTGACCCTCCTCAAAACCGTCGTGCTCAAAGACGACATATTTTTGAATCCCGACCTTGTAACCCAGGTCGACCTGTCGATTTAGTGGGTCTAGAACATCTTGGTACCTTTGAAGCTTTCTCTTCTATTGACTGGGAACCTTTTCTTTCTTTTCAAGGAGATGTACCTTTTTCAAGTATGGTCGATTTTTATGCTGGGTATGACTTTAACGAGACCACCCATCGTGTCTCTCTTCAAATTTACAACCACTCTTTTGACTGGAGTTTAGAAGATTTTTCTCGTGTACTGGGTCTAACCCATTCCAATATAAATGTGTTTTCAAATAATACTGCCTTTACTTCCCTGCTTACCCAGGTTCAAGAAACTCAGGAAACCATTCTCCAATCTATTTTAGCTCCTGCTTTTCGAAATAATTTTCCCTCAATTTTAACTGATCAACATCTTCCGGAAAATCTTCGTTTTTGGAATAAAATTATCCTTTTTAACGTTTTGGGACGCGCTGGAAATTTTGACAGATTGGGTGCACTTCAGTGCTATATCCTTTACTGTCTCCGGCATAGCATCCGTATTAATGCCACCTACATTATTGCTCACCGTATGGTGATTTCCGAGTCTGGTAACCAGTCTCTTCCGTTTGGTTACTTAATTCGAAACCTTTTTACAAACCTTCAAATTCCTATCATTGGTAGGATGTTAGCTCCTACTCCTTCTCTCAATGCACTGACTGTTAGTCGAATGAGTGCTCCACCGGGACGGGCTCTTCATCGCCCTCAAGATCCGGCTCCCGAGGAAGACGATCCATACGCAATCCCGGCGGGTGCAATCTCAAATCGTCAAATATACTCCGCGATCATTGACTTGCGTCGGAGTTACGATGCCGATCAACGTGTGGTGCAAGACCGCTTGGAAGACATTGACGAACAGTTGTGCACATTATCTAATCAACTGAACGAAATTGAATTTATAGATAGCGATTAATTTTTTATGTCTTCTTAAAACTTTATTTAATTAACATTATTATTGCTCTGTTCTAATGTTTATTCTCCTGCTTCGTTATTATTATTGATTTTTTTTTGAGAGCTTATTTTATCTAACCCTTGAGAAAATGCTAACTCTCAAATACTTCATATTTTAAGGGGGAGCATTTTTCAAGGGGGAGCATAGCGTCTTTCCTAACCCTTTTTGCTTCGACAAAAGGGGGAGAGAAACCGAGTATGCTCTCGTGTTTAGCGTTGTGTTTGTCATCATCAAAAAGGGGGAGATTGTTGGTGCAAGTGTACCCAGCTTTAATATTAAGATATATTTTTGGTACACATAAAATCACATCTCCATATTTATTTTGATGATTACAAAACACACCGCATTTTTTGTTATCTAATATTTTATCTGAGTGTGCAGTTATTAAATGATCTCGATAAATTTTATCTGAAGAATCCAAGTCTGAAGAGTTTCGTCATTTTATTTTAAAATGATAAACACCCTAAAATATTTTATCACTTGGATATTTCGTATCTATATAAATATATTTGAATCAAATATATATATAATACATATATTTTTTTTCTATATTAAATATATATAAATCGTATGATATATATATATATATATATATGTTATTTTATTAAATCACATCATATCTTCTTGCTACTATTCATCATTAAATGCAAGAGTGTTTCAGCCGAAAGAAGCAATCCAGCGCCACTGCCCTTTTGTACGACTGTCAGGCGGTATACCGCCGTGTGCAACGCGGTATACCGCGGGTACCATTACCGTTTGTTTTTTGCAGGGTTGACTTTCTCACTGCAGCGTACCTTTTCCTCTGCACGGTATACCGCGAGACTTAGCCGGTATACCGCGAAATGCTTCTGCCCTGTTGCTCATCCAGTATAAATATCTTGCAACCTCCAGCATTCAAGACCACGAATTCACATTAACTCCTCTGCATTTGATAAAGACTCTGCAGCTTCTTCTGTTGATATTTAAACTGTTAAAATTATAAAACACGTTTTTGAGTAAGAAATCTTGAGTTGATAGCAGATTAAAATCTCTTGATTAGTTGAATCAGCAACACAGCTCAAGTGATCAAACTCTCTAAAAATATTCAAGTGATAAACCTTATTCAAGAGTGATTATTCATATTAAAATTATACCCTCTTGTAAGTGTTTGAATAGAGTGAGTGATCCACATTAATTCTCTCAAAGTAGAGTGATTCGCGTTTGTTGTACTAAGGTTTGTGTTTCTACCGTAAAGAACACGTTTCGTATTGGATCTCCGAGAAGTGTTATTTTCTCGAGGTGGACTAGCCAACTTTGTGTTTGGTGAACCACTTTAAAAATATCGTTGTCAAGTATTCTCTTTCCCTTATCTATTTACTTTTCCGCTGTGCATTTAAATTATATCTGTTTATATAATTGTTGTTTATTTATTATTTCTATACTCTGATTTATTTATACTGTTTCTGTACTGTATTTATTTACAAAAGAATTTTTGAAAGTAAAAGATTTAAAATACAACCTTACCCCCCCTTAGGTTGTCTAACACACGTGTTCATCATGTCAAAACCAGAACCATAAGTACTTTAATGGTCCGCATTCTGGATGTTTATGTCCATAAATATCACCTTGTATTCGTTGTAAGAATGAAATATTTTTATATTATGTCCTTAGCTTTAGGATGGTCTCATTCCTGTCTTGGCTAAGAATCAAGGTATACAAAAGTTCAAGGTATTGGAGAGGGCATATTATGATGGTGGTGTTGCTTCTTGTGCAGTAGAAGTCAACAGTTACAATTTGGTTAATTCCCTCGTTTTATCTTTCACTCGAAAGAGAATGTGTCAATGTGTATTTTCCAATACATAGATCACTATGTCATGACCATGGTGTCCCACGTGGTCATGCCGAAACATATATGTGTCATTATCCCAAAGTTCTTTATTGGTGACAAAATATGATTTAATGACATAGATAATCCATTAAATTGATACATTAAATTCTCTAATATACGTTGCTTTCATATCATTAGAGTTGATGTACATATACCCATTTCCATTATTATAATATGATTTTCCATTGGTACGAATATTTTAACAAGGTTTCTATTAATATAGTGCTTTAGTGATTGATCTTTAGTCATTAAGCAACAAGTGACAGTCCATCGTCTAAGTGTTTGAAGGAATTAAAAATTATTAATTCAATGAATAACAATCTATTTCTTATGATTGTATGATATGTCACAGAAACAATCAAGTTCTCCTCGATACATTCCTACATGGAACGAAGAACGTTGAGAGTTTTGCATTTGTTCTTTTATGTGTTCATTTACACCTCTAATGGTTATAAACGCATGTGTATATATACACAAATGCAATTAATTTGATAGTTAAAGTGTATTAAAATAAACTTATACTCAAATCAATCTTAGATATGACATAGTTAATTTGTTCCATTTTCTATTAGGAGTTCGTTCCCAACTATTTCCATGAATCTGACCCTTTCCACAAGCTTGTCCATATGGTACATATTTAGCATTTGTGTGTGGATTAATTTGTTCAACTCACTATCATTTGGAGTTCTTTCCACCTCCAACGCTTGCCTTATTAACCCCAAGAATTTTCTTTATCCGGGTATGTCTAGCGTTGTTAAAAAAAAACATTGCTACAACTCTTAACCACTTGCATTAAGTTAATGAGTTTGTTAAATGTTATATTGCAGCTTATACTGTTTCATTAGTATGATTGGTGATATAGGAAAGATGAAAAGATGTTATGATTCGCATAATCTTTTGTGAGTTCCTTGCCACAAGATTGCGATGCATTTTGAGACATGACATTTCTTTGTCAAAATCAGTTACCTTCTTGTAATCAAGTAAGTAGGTTTCCTTCCACTGTATGATTAGTTTGAGAGTTTTATGGTACTGAATATTCGCGAATTTTCTTTTGGGACTACCCACGGTTCTTGGGGGTTTCTAGTTATTCTCTCTGAAGATTGTGACTGATGTATCGTCTCAAAAATTTTAAAGTATTTAATTGTTTCTTGGGGGTTTCTAGTTATTCTCTCTGAAGATTGTGACTGATGTATCGTCTCAAAAATTTTAAAGTATTTAATTGTGTCTTAACATCTATTTTTTTAGGGTCAAAAATGGTTCGATGACTTTTGCGTATTTTCTTGTGTTTTTCCGAACCTATCTTATGGTAATCAAGTACTTTTGATTCAAAGATGTCGTAGAGAACGGATAACATATTATTTTCTAAAATAGTGAATTATGGTTTATACTTATTATGAAATTTCATTATCATAATAATATTGGATTTTTGTATTCTTATATTTTGTTGATAATACTTCATCCATATTTCAATTTGCAACAAGAAATCACTCAATCTATTGGATTTCCAGGTAGCAGGGGAATCACATGGATTACTTGAATCCCTACAAACCTTAGGGCTATTTACACCCGTTTGACAAAATCCAAATCGATATCTTGCGATTTAATTAATTTGAATATAACATTGTTAATTATAAAGCTTTTGGCAGGAGGCCGAAAAGAATAAGGGTTTGGCATATGAAGCCAATTTCAATGTTTTAATATCTTAATAGTATTTTTAGAGATTTTGTCATTAGACAAAACAATATTAGTTTTGACATAAAGTCAAATTCAAACTTATAACATCTTATTGGTATTTATGGATCTTTTGGTAAAAGACCAAATATTAGGGGGTTGGAAGTGTAACATCCAAAGTTATTTATAAGATTGGAAAAAATGAGTAGGAACTCATGTCAATATAAGCATTTGAATTTATTTATAACTATTTTGGATTAAGGTAAATATTTGAAATATAAAAACTAAGATAAACATGCAAATGTTTTTTTTCTAATTAATTCAAAATAAAACCGTAATTAAACTAAATTAACATTATTTAATAAATACAATGAATAATCCCACAAAAATAGCATGTGAATAAATAAATATGATTAACATGCATAATTAAAATGACATATTCACATATAAAGCAATAAAGTGTATTTGAATTGAAAAAAGAATTACACAACGTATTAAAAAGAAAAGTAGTATATTTAACAAATAAATAAACAAAACAATAATTGATTAAAAAAATGGAGCTTTTGGTCAAATATCAAAAAAATGTGAGGATGAAAGTGTAACTTTCAAATATTAATTATAAAGTTAAAAATTATGAATAAAAATTGGCAATCAAGATAAACATTAACAACTTAAAAATTATGAATTAAAATAAATACGTAAATATGTATACGAACATATTAATTCAAGATAATGCATCCATAATTAAATCAAGTTTACATGGATAAAAATCTAAATAATAATCAGATGCTTAAAATTAATTTTAGTTATATTATCAAAACCAGATAATCATAAACCAAAAGATAAATTATTTTTCAGCATCACATATTGGTAAAGCAAACATATAATATAATTAATTAATTAATAACAAACTGAAAAAAATGACTGATAATAATAATAATTATTATTATTATTTTTTTTACAACCCTAACTTTTCATTCTCTAATGTTAATTGCTTCCACCAATCAAGCTTTAGAAAGAAAAGAAGAAATTTCGGCCAAACGTAAGCTACGCCCATGATTTTTTTTTTTCATTTAAATCCAATTTTAATGTTTGCTAATTACTAGGCTTATGATTTATGCATCATATATATATTTTAAATCCATAAGACTCTTATCCATCCTTTTCTGATTACTCTATGATGAACACAAAGAATTATGTTTCTACATAACAATTTACCGGTTTATGTTTTGAAGGTCTTAATCACTATTAATGTGTTTCGATATCAAATATTGACAGATTTTGAAGTTTTGCTTTCTATCTCTATGCTTTTCTTCTATCTCCCTAGTTTTCTTATTCGGCATTTAAGGTTCTAATATGTCTATGAATTTCATGTATTTATTTAGATCAACCGATTAAGATCTTGATTCAATTGGTATAAAAGCATAAAATATAATCAACAAAATACAACATACATAACAAATTATTGTAGAAACCAAAAGCGTACACTTTTAAAACATGCAAACATGCATATAAGTTTCACATAAATATTAGATGTGTGTAAGGATTCTTACTTGGATTGTAACATCGATGGAGGGACAGATTTATGAAGTCGGAAACCAAAATTTCATTTACGAACTAGCTGATTGAGCTTTCGTGCTGATAACGTGTTAAAGTAAAAGAGAAATAGAACAACAATAAGTAGAGAGAAAGAATCGTAATTCTCATTAATCATAAGCCCTTTATATAGGGATGAGTTACAAGTAGATAACTACAAGACATTTAAATTCTAATCTATCTCTATCCCTATCGTCATATCCTTTAGACGATGACACATTTATTCTACAACACTTTTTACATTTTCAGTAATGATTTTGACGTGTGTTAATTCACATAGCATCACCTTAACGATGGCAGAAATGATGACCACCAAAAAGATGTCGAGTGAAGATTCAGTTTGACCCTTCTTGAAACGCAAGGGACGACTTCTTCTTCTTTCCGGGAATAATAAGAGTTATTGTTAGGTGAACAAGTTTATATTTATTCTATTTCGCTGGATCTTATCTGTTCTATTTCTCTCTCTCTCTCCATCTCTGTCTCTCTCTCTCTAGATTCAGCATATCGAGAAATCTTCAATGGCGGAGGAAACCACCAAAACCGTCCGCCACCTCATCACTCCACCAGGTTTAACCGATGCCGAATTCGTTGAATTGAAGAGTGCCGTAACAGAATTCCACACCTACGATGTCAAATCCGCCCAATGTTCCTCCCTTCTGGCGCAACATATCCACGCGCCGCCCGATGTCGTCTGGTCGGTGATTCGGCGATTCGACAAGCCACAAATCTACAAACACTTTATCAAAAGCTGTAGTGTGAAACAAGGATCTACAATGGCGGAAGGATGCACGCGTGAGGTCATCGTCATATCGGGATTGCCGGCGGCTACGAGCACGGAACGGTTGGATTTGCTGGATGATGAGAGGCACGTGATGGCGTTTACGATCATCGGCGGTGAACATAGGTTGAGGAATTACCGTGCTGTGACGACGGTGCACGGGATTAAGGTGGAGTCGCAGTCGATGAAGACGATTGTTTTGGAATCGTATATGGTGGATGTACCGGAGGGTAATACGGAGGAGGATACTCGGTTTTTTGCGGATACGGTGGTGAAGTTGAATCTGCAAAAGCTGGCGTCTGTGACGGAAGCCCTCGCACGCGGCGGCGGCGCTGCCGTCGAATCTTTGTGGTGATGCTGATTCGATTCAAGCGTATGAATCAACTAAATTTTTAAAGGGAAAATGAGTTTCTATTTTAATCATTTAATGTACCCAATTTGCATCAAAAGTATTATTCGAAATTAATATTTAGAAATATGTTATTTCGATGTTTATAATTATTTTAAAATTTTAAAATTAAAACATACAATTGGCATAACATAAAAAACTAGTAAAGATTTCCCAATTGCAGAAACGATCTCCTCATTTTGTTTTATTTAAGATCTAAGCCTTTTAATGTTGTTTTAAATTATCAATGTTTAAAACTGCTTAGGCCATCCGTAATGCAACCCTCAAGCCCTCAAGCCACCTCAGCGTCACATCAGCTTTTCTCCTAACCCTCTCCTCAAACTCTAAAGTGGCGTAGCGGAACCCTCAAGCCCTCTTGCCACCTCATTTTTTTTAATTCTTTTATTTATACATTTAATTATTTAACAAAATAAAAATATTTATATATTTTTTAATAAATAAAAATAAGATAAATAATAAAAATAAAAATTCATATCATTCATGAAAAAATTAAAAATTACAAAATACAAAACACTACCAATTATGATATTTTTTAATTTTCTCTTTTCTCGCTAAAGTAGCCCTCAAAACGTCTCCCGAAAGGTGATCATGCGGGGATATGAAAAAATCGAAGTCTTGTTGATATCGTTTTTCTCGTTCGATTTCTCGTTCGAGTTCGAGTTTTTTCATTTTGTACTCCATTGTATCATCAATCTTCTCGTTGAACTTCGTCAACAACTGAGTAACACTTTCGTTCGTATTCGACCCGCTCGTATTACTCGTTGATGTTTTTTTTGCCTTGTTTCTCCCGATGGGTCGTTGAAGTTGCTCGACCTCGTTGACGTCTTCATCGTCATCATCGGAAGGTTTGGTACGTTTTGAACCCCGCGATGAAGTTGTCGTCATCGTTGGAACGGCTCCCCATTTTGGACATTTTTTGAGGACTTCCCAAGCTTGTTCGTGAGTGAAAGCAAACCCAAGTTGTGCTCGGTACCGTTCGTGTGCCGTTCGTGAAATGTCGGCCTCACTCATTCCGCTTGATCTATTAGTGGCCAAGTTGTTGTAGATGCCGCCAAAAGAATTTATTCTTTTATTGAGGTCGTTGAACTTGGTGTTGAGTTGATGAGTTATTCTATAATTTCCGCGACCCATAAAACTAAAGAACACTTGCCCGATTCGGGTCCAAAAACTTTCTACATTTATGTAAATTCAAGTATAAGAATATTAACAAGAATAATAATAATAATAATAATAATAACAATAAAAATATTACCACCGGTTTGTGCGTTACCGACAACGGGGTCCTCCCAAACGTCAACCCACGCCGACACTAACGCGAGTTCCTCGTCTTTACTCCACATCGGTTTGGCGGCTCTATTTTCATATTTTTTTTCCTTTTCTCGTTGGTGTCGGGTTTGATGGTTCCAGGATAAATTGTTGTGTGTAGATGGATTGTGGTGGGTGCGGGCTAGAATGTTGGGTTTCCGGAACAATGTCGTCGTCGAGATTGATTGCGGGTGAAGGAAGATTGTAGTTGGGCGGAGTAAAACCTTGTTCAACCAAACCGGGACGTGTAAATTGGTAAGGAATATGTTGCGGAAATTGTTGGTGAAATTGTTGCGAAAATTGTGGCGGAAATTGTTGCGAAAATTGTGGCGGAAATTGTTGCGAAAATTGCGGATGATAATCTTGTTGTGTAAACGCTTGGAAACCAAGCTCCGGGTCTTCTTGCGGTTGCGGTGTATCCGGTCGGTTACGACGGGATGTAGGTGTTTTGTTTGGATTCATGATGAAATTTGAGAGAGTTTGAGAGAATTTGAGAGAGTTTGAGAGAGTTTGGTGTGAAAAAAAAAGAGGTTTGGATTAATATATATAGTGTGATTAAATTAATTTTTTTTTAAAAATAGCCGTTGCCAACATCTTTATTTTCAAATTATTTAAAAACAAATTAAAAAAAACAAATAAGCCTCGGGTTGAACGGGTTTTGGAACCCGCCTCCCAAGCCCGCCCCCCCTGTACCGGAGCCCGCCCTACCTGCTCCCTAGCCCGAGCCCGAGCCCTCTTGCGTTATGGATGGCCTTACTAGTATATATATATATATATACTTTAGTGCTATAATAAAAAGATAACGAAACAAATGATGGGTAAATGAAAAATAAATTTAGAGTAAATTGTAATTTTGGTACACATGATTTGTTGTTTTTCTTGGTTTTCATTTCCACGATTTTAAAGCTCATATACAAAACTATTCGGTTTTAGTCCATATCCACTAACATTGTTAAAAAATTTCGTTAAATTAAGAATATTATAGTCTTTTTCTTGTTTTTTTAATTTTCAATTAAAAATTAAACAAATATTATATATATATATATATATATATATATATATATATGACACCATCGATCAAGCACTACCCTTTGAATCCATGGCTTTAAGATTCACATGTCTGTCCCTCCGCGGCCATTATCCTCATCATCTTCCCGCCTCTTTCTTCTTCATCTACAGATTTCACAAACCACCATTAAATCATAGCAAAAGAGGAAAAATAAAGGAAATCAAAAGAACCCTAGATGTCAAAGGAGATGGCTAATACTGATCGTGAAGGAATCGATGGTGTTCGTATGACCTCGAATGTATTTGACCACACACAAAAGTTGAAGACAACAAGTACCTCGTCCAATTTTGTGTCTCGATCCCTCTGATCTTCCCTCATCCACTAGGGCGGCGAATGTATGTGTATAATTAGGTGGAATGGGAGTTTCCCCAGTAATTTTTCGTCTGGACCTCCATCAACCAAAAAAGTGTATCGAAGTCAACCGAAAAACGCTCTCAAAAAACAAAAAAAGAGTCATTTGAAAACGACAAAAAATTTAAAAATCTCTTGAAATCAACAAAAATAACTTTAAAAATCTTTGGAAATAGTGGATTTCGGCTAAAGGTACATCAGGCAACTTTGGGGGCATTTAATCTACCTTAAAGGTGTCACCACTAGGAAAAAAATCTTGGATTCGTCACTGTCACCCATACATCCCCACAAACCCTTATGCACCTCTCCAATGCAAGACTTGCTCTGCCGTCATCAACCCTTTCTGCAGCGTCAACTCCTCCGCCCTTATCCACACATCCCCACAAACTGTAATGCATATATCTGATGCAAGACCTACTCTGCCGTCCTCAACCCTATCTGTAGCGTCGACTTCTCTACCCTCGTTTGGATCTGCCCCTTCTGTTTCCGGCAAAACCACTTCCAGCTTGGGGGTTAGGTGGTGTAGTTGGTGGCCAGGGTGTTGGGGTGCACTAGGGTAGGTTCATGAAGACGGACACAATGATATATTAATACATACATACATATATATATATATATATATATATATATATATATATACACACACACATGTAATGTTTGTTTGATTTTTAATTGGAAATTAAAAAAAGACCACAATACCCTTGATTTAACGAATATTATTAACGGTGTTACCGGATAAACACCAAAACCAAACACTTTTACATACACGCGTTTTTCTTATAATAAAAACTTTGTAGAAACAAAAACTAAGAAAAACAATTAAAAAAAGTAATACCAGGCTCAAGGTGGGGGCCGACTTTAGCGATTTTCGGTGGGGACGAGGGTTATTTCCGACGGCGAGGAGCTCCTGCAGGGATGAAGACGAGACCAAATCCAGAGACAACGGTGAGGGAAAAATTCGAAGAAGACGAGAACAAATCAGAAACGACGGTGAGGGCAATATTCAGGGTCTTTCTCCTAAACAATACTGTTGGAGGCGACTGACTTGCAACTGGAAGTGGAAAAGTCGAGGACTCAAATCGGAGGGATTTAACTCGAACGTTTACGACGGTGGGTCAATCGGAGGTCTGGGTTTCTCAAGGTCTAAGGAGGAATTTGATTCAGGCGTGTTTCCTAGAAGAATAAAATCCCAGGTGAAGAGGTGTACGGATATACCGGAAAAGAGGTTTTCCAGAAAATACCTCGAGGTTGGACGGATCTACCGGAAAAGAGACTTTCTGGAAAAAAAATCACGTTGTATGGATCTACCGGAAAATAGGTTTTCCGGGAAAAAATCTCTGGGTGATTTCTGAGCTATCCGGGGAAGAGGTTTCCGGACATGCACTTTTAAGTGTGCAGGACACCGCATCCGGAAAATTGGTATCCGGATATACCCGGACTTGGTTTTGACGACCGTGTACAGGTGCGGTACACCTTGCCTGGAGAATTGTAATTCAGGTGGTTTTTCCGGATTTGAATCCCTCGTCAGTATAATTACCAATTCAAAGCAGTAGGTTCTGTCTACCTGGGTGGATGGAGGAAATTCATTGGAAACAATCAAGGCATAATGACAGGTTCTTGGATCGAGGAAGAAAAGTGTTCATCCATCGGAACCAATGTTAATGCCAAAAATCACCCAAAAGGATAACTTAAGGTTGATGTGGAACTTTTAACAACTAAAGAAAGAGATCTCAAGACCAATCAACACAATCGCAATAAAAAGTAAATAAGACGAGAGAATTGGTGACGCGGAAAACCCAAACGAGGGAAAAAACCGCGGTCGACTTGTGAGAGTCGACAGTTCACTATGATCGCCAAACAGGGGCGAAAGTCCTTTGGTAACAAATGTTTTGTGTACAATAGATTACATTAAGAACAAAAGTAAACTTAATCGTAAGATAAAGTTGTGCATCGTGGGTAAATCGTGCGAAATAAGCTGTTGTCGTGCGAATCAAACTGTTGTCGTGCGAAACTTGCGTAAGCGATGTGTGTTCGAATGCTTCTGTTGGTCACTATTGTATTGCGTAAGAAATGTAGAAATGAGTGTAAATGTTGAGTGTTGTGATGTTCAGATGTGTGTAGCTCTGTAATAGATGTCCCGTTCGAATGTAGAGCAGGCCTTTATATAGCTTTCGTCGGCAATAAATGCGTCTTGATGACTTGTTTTGTAACCGCTGTCGGGTCTTTAATGCCATTAAGAGCTCGTCCGTTACTGGCCATTGTACCATGATTGCTCGTGGACCTGCATTAATGAACATAAGAAACGGATGTTGACTATTAACGGTTAGTGGAATCGTACGACCGTCTTGAGTCTCGGACGTCGGTCGTATGGAACATACGACCAAGGTGGAAATGTACGACCAAATATTCGATTGTAAATATCCTGCAAGACCTTATCTTAATACAAGAATGGTCTTACCTAAATGTCACATGAGTTATCTATCGTCGGTCGTGAGGTGTGAATTTTTGCCCAAACAACAAACAATCGTTCTTGTTCTTTAATTTCCCAACAAATTGGGAACCAATCCATCTATGGAGGTTATTCAGAAAGTATGGTGAGGTGAAAGATGTATACATGGCAAATAAGAAAATGAGGAACGGGAATGAATTCAGATTCGTTAGATTCAGAATGCGTGGAGATGTGAAGGAGATGGAAAGACGATTAAATACCATTTGGATTGACTCTTTTAAACTAAGAGTCTTTTTGGCAAACAAACCAAACAGGAAGAGTCGAGGGGTCGTTATGGCTGTAAAGTTTAGAAGAACGGAGAGTGGAGGACAAGGAACCAAGTCTTGGAACCAAAACCGATCATATGCAGAAGTTGTGAAAGAAGGAATGGAACCAGACAAATGGAAGGTGAAAAAGGAAATAGAAGGCAATAATGGAAAGGAACAAGGTAAATCGGAAATCTCGGAGGAAATTGTGGGATCATGGGAACCGGACGATAAAAATAAAAAGTTTCTTACGAAATGCCTAGTGGGAAATGTGACCTCGCTAGATAACTTAGAGGCGGTCAAATCAATATGCAGATCGGAAGCGTTGACGGGTTGTACGGTAGTGCAACTAGGTGGAAGAAACATCTTGCTGAAATTTAAAAAAGAGGAGACTCTGATGGAGGTCCTCGGTAATAAGACACACGGGCTGCACCACTGGGTCAGGATTGTAAGGAGATGGTCGGAAGGCTACTATTCGTCAGAGAGGATGATCTGGGTAAAAATCTCAGGAGTTACCTTACACGCCAGAAAGGAGGAGATTTTTAAACAAATAATTAGGAAGTGGGGAACACCGACAAAAAAAGAAACTACACACTAGAGGAGAGTAACAATCTAAAATACGGGAAGGTACTAATAGGCTCGTCAATCATGACTACGATAGATGAAGTGTTAAGCATGAAGGTGGGAAATTTGTTCTACAAAATTAAAATAGTAGAAGAGGATAGTAGTTTTTAGGAGACGATTGAGGAAGATCTCCAAACAGATGAAGGAGGGAGCGAGGAATCCGACGATGAATCCTCAATCCCATCAGAATGGTCGGAGGAATATGTCGATACGGGAAGTGACTGGGGGGTGGAAGACACGTGGGTCGGGAATATGGATACACAAGAGGGAAAAGAAAAAGAAGAGGAACGGATGGAAAAACCTACCGGAGTCAAGTCGCCAGAACCGGAGAGGAAGGCTGAAAAGCGGATTGATCAGACTAAGTCGCCAGAACCGAAGAGGAATGCAATTTCCAAGGACACGGTAGAAATTAATGAGCAAGTTCTAGAAAGCACAGAATGAAAAAAGAAGAGTGGGAGAAACGTTGGAAGTGAGGGAGCAGAATCTAGGGTTGAAGATACATGGGTCGGGGAGAATGACATGGAATTTGGGTTAGATGTGAATTCTGGCCAACAAGTAAAGAAGTCAGGCCTGAAAGGGCTGTGGAGGACTCAGTTGGAGAAAATATAGATAAAGAGAATGGGCCGATGGAAACAGACGGGAACGGAAACCAAGCCGATCAAATTAATGAAAATGAAAAGGAGGAAACACCACAAAAGGAGAAGGGGAAATCAGATTCACAGGAAGATGCAGCAAATAAGGATGCGATGACGAAGACTGGAGGGGAAATGAAATAAGTCAGCCAAGTTAGATAGCGTAGGATGGGGTAGAGGGAAGGTAAGTTTTCACCTTTTAAAACAAATGGCAAGGAATGGCAACCACAAAATCTCAAAAACGAAACAAACTCGGTCAAAAGAAGAAAGAGGCGATTGTAGAATGAACTCAAGAGACGGAAGCAGAAGCAAAAGAACAATAAAGGAAGCGATCTCAAACGAACTTAGAAGTCGGGGAAGTACGGAAGAGATGAGGGAGTTTGGAGAGAATATCGGTGTGCGATGGAGAAGTAAAAAACATACTGTAGCGGACACGGGAAAGAAGCAGTGATAATATACGAGGTAAGAGTTTCGTTTTAATTATATTTGAAATGAAGACGATTTCAGTTAATACAAGAGGTTTAGGGAGTGGAGAAAAGAGAAAGTGGGTCAGAGAAATCTGTTTGAAAGAAAAACCAAGTGTTCTTGGCATCCAAGAATCAAAACATAAAAGTTGGACGAAAAGTCAAATTAATTATATATGAGGCAGCGATGACGGGGAATTTCAACAAAAAGAAGCCATGGGAAACTCGGGCGGGCTTATTCCCTTGTGGGACAAGAACCAATTCAAGAAGGATTTCGCGATTGTGGATGATAATTTTATTGTTGTGGTTGGACGATGGAATGGGATAGATGGATTAATGGGAGTGATGAATGTTTATGGCCCAAAGGAATTGAGAGATCGGATAGTGGTTTGGGATAAACTAGAACGAATACTTGCAAGAGAGGACATAAAATGGGTATGTTTTGGAGATTTCAATGAGGTTAGGGGGCCGCATGAAAGATTAAATTCAATCATGAATACAAGAGGAACCAAATGCTTCAATGAATTCATTTGAAAATGCAATATTCTTGAGATCCCGATGAGGGGTTGAAAGTAGAGTTAGTGACGATGGAACGAAGTTTTCAAAACTGTATAGATTTTTGGCATCGAATGGGTTTTGTACAAGTTGGAGTTATCTCGCGGTGGTAGCTTTGGATCGTAGATGGTCGGATCACACGCCGATTATGCTATCAGACTCCAAACCCGAATTTGGCCCAAAGCCATTTAAGTTTTTTGACGCTTGGATAGAGGAGGATGATTGTGCAAATGTAATCATCGGGGCATGGAACAAACAGGTTACCTCCTTAAACCCCGATTGCATTCTTCGCGATAAATTGAAGAATGTGAAGCTGGACCTAAAGGCATGGAGCAAGGAGAAATTTGGGGAAATGGAGAAAAAAGTAAAGGAAATTAATGAAGAGACACGGAAAAAAGAAGTGCAGCTAGAATATGGAACATAGGACGTAAGGGTACACAATGAATGGATGGAAGCTACGAAAAAATGGTTGGAATTAGAGAAAAGGCAAACTGAGATGCTCAAACAGAAAGCGAAGGCAAGGTGGATTGTGGGAGGAGATTAAAACACAAGACTATTTCTTGCAGCGGTAAAGTTTCGTGAAAGGAAAAACCAAATTTCAGGGATGATGGTGGATTCGAATTAGATTGAGGAACCACAAAGAATAATGGAGTATGTGCATGACTATTTTAAAGAGAAGTTCTCTTCGAAACAAGGAGGTGGAGCATCGATTTCAAGCTCAAAATTCAGAAAATTAAATCGAGAGGAGGCGGAGGGGCTCGAAAAACCGTTCACGGAAGAGGAAACGTGGTTGGCAATAAAGGAGTGTGGAAACGATAAATCCCCCGGGCCGGTCAGATTTTCCTTTGGGTTTGTGAAACGATATTGGGACACGATTAAGAAGGAAATCTTGGACGCTTTAAGGTGGTTCTGGGAGAAGGAGAAGATGTTGATCCAAACCCTCAATGATTTGATAATGACTCTCTTGAGAATCTTAGTGAAAATTGTAAGTAAACATTATGTATAAGTGTTTCACTATCGCTGATAAGTACTAAGTCTGTTTCAGTACCGCTGATAGGAAACTCGAGTTATTTATTTGTTACATTCAGCAAAACTGTACATCAGTGAGCCCTGAGCCTGTTCAGCCTCATTGACGATCGCTAATAAAATATGTTGTTTACTTATGATCCCTGAAGACTAGTTTCACGTCGACTATGTTCTACGCGGAAGTCGAAGATCAAGCCAAAGAACCGGCGACAAGTCTACTAATGAATTGATGCGGATATCAGCAGCCAAGACCTGTCCACTCAACGTGAAGTTTCAAGTAGAAGACTTCAGCGAACGCTGAACTTTATCACTCGCTGATAAAGATTTATACAGCGAACGCTGATCATGAAGTCTTCCTCTACAAGTTACTTTTGTCTTACCCCCTTGCACGCCTCCGTACGATCTGTCAGAATGGACATCCCTTTTGTCCAGGATCGTACAACCAACTCTGATTCTACACTGTTCATCATGCGGCTACTAGGTTGTCTACCAAGGTCAAACCATGCAACCAACCAGCTGCTGCCACATGTAAAGTTGTACTGTTGTGCATTAAATGCATGCAATATATAAAGAAAACTCTATTTCAGAAATGAAGTGCTCAACCATTTCCTTCTTCTTACTATTTTGTGTGTTAGAATATTATCATTAATATTCTTATCTCCTCTCTATCTTAATTCTAGTGCAAGAAATCTTAGTGATTCTCTTAACTTGTTTAGATTAGGTTTATTCCTTAATCTTGTTCCGCAACAAGTTGTAAATTGTTTGATACATATCAATAAACAATTTAGAAAAGTAAAAATTGTGTGTTTGTATTCAACCCCCCCCCCTTCTACAAACTTGTATAACCCTTTCGGGACCAACAAGTGGTATCAGAGCAGTTTGTTTAAATCTCATAAACAAGATCTTGCTTATACTATTTTCTTTTCTCTTCCTTGCTGTTTTTCAAAAATTGCTAACACCACAAACACAAACTATATCGACAATGGTTCTATTGCGAAACCCCCTAGATTTTCCAGAGATAACTTTAATCTATGGAAAAATAGGATGATGCTCTTCTTGGAAGGTGTAGACCCTACTATGCCTTATTACATCGAGAATGGTCCATATGTTCCTGTCAGAATTGATCCTGAAGTTCCAGGCACTGCTTTTAGAGCTGCCATTCCTGAAAGAATCATTCCCAGGGAACCTTATACATGGACTGATGAAGACAAGAAGAAGGTGGCTATCGACACTAAAGCCAGATCCATCCTTTCTATGGCTCTTCCTGGTGAAGTCTACCATTCCGTCATAAACCTGAAAACCTCCAAATCCATGTGGGACACAATCTGTGTTCAATATGAAGGTACATCTGAAGTCCAGGACTCGAGGAAGATCAACCTGGTAAGACAGTACGAAAGCTTCATTTGTGGTAAGAATGAAACTCTCTCTGAGGTACATCAGCGGTTTAATTGTTTAATTATTGACCTAAAAACCGTTGGTAAGGAATATTCTAACTTTGAGATCCTGACAAAGTTTCTAGAATGTCTACCTGAAAGCTGGGACAATTATTCAATGTGTCTCAAGCTATCAAAGGATCTAAAATCTACGACCCTCTCTACCTTATATGGCACTATGCTCAATCATGAGCAGTCCTGTCATCTTAAGAAGAATCTTGTAAAAGATTCCAAAAGCACACCTGTTGCTTTACTCTCAGAGTCACCTTCCACTCAGCGATCAACTATCACTATCACTGAGTTGGAAACTAACTCTGAATGCTCATCAGATGCTGATCCTTCAGATCTTGATGAATCTCTGGCACTCCTGACTAATACATTCAGGAGACTCTCCAGAAAGAGTAACTTCAGAAGAAACAAACCTCTCGCACTCACTGACAAGCCAAATTCATCAACCCCCGTTGATAAGGCAACTGTCACTTGCTATAACTGTGAAAAGATAGGTCACTTTGCTAGTGAGTGCAGCTCAAAGAAAGTCTTTAAACCCTCAGCTTCCTTCTCCAAGAAATCCTCTAACCCCAGGGCTAGAGATGACAAGTATAAAAAGCTGAAAGAAAAATATTCAAAGCTGAAAAGCTTTAAGAAAAAAGGCAAAGGCGTGGTCGCTGACTTCGACAGGGCTGCCTCTTACACTGAAGAATCATCTGACTCTGAATATGATGATGAGGCCAATCTCTGCCTCATGGCAAAAATAGTAGACGAGGAAGAAAATTCTGACATTCCATCTACTTTAACTTCTACCTCTAAGGTATCAACTTCCTTCTTTACAAATATTTCAGATATTGATGAAGCTGATAGTCTTCGGAAAATCGATCTTCTGACTGTAAATTTATATGATGCCATGAATGGCAAGACCATAGTTGAAAAACAAAATCTTGATCTAGCTGAACAGCTTAGAAACTGTCACCTTCAGTTAGAAAAGCTTTCTAAAATTGAAGAAGATTTAAAAGATCAGGTCCATATAAATCAAATAGTCAAAATCGAGCGTGAAGAAGCTATCGCTGCATTAAAAGCTGAAAAGGCTACTGTTGAAGGATGGTGTAAATCCACAACAACGATCACTGAGATTATAAGGTCTTAGATTACCCTGAGTGATAAGAGTGGACTTGGTTATAAAGCTATTACTCTAGAACCAACCACTGATCGCTCCATGCTCAAATTTGGAACGTTCGTATCCTCAGTTCCTGACACCTCCTCATCTCAGTGTTCCTCTTCTAAAACTCCCATTCCCGAGGAAACCTCTACCTCAAGTTCTAAACTAAAAGGTAAAGAGAAAATTGTTTTCCAAAAACCTCAGAAGGGTACCAAAGTACCTAAGCTGAAGAGTGTTAAACCTTCAGCTAATCAATCCTCATCCTCTAAGAATAAAGTGTATGAGAATGCTCAGCGATCCGCTCATAGGATCAGGCTGAACTTTCTAGCTAAGAATCTTGATGTAACACCCTCAAATTTGGAACGAGCAACTAAATAAAATTTCAATAAAATACCCAACCAGATAAAATCATTTCTACAATTCATTCATTAAATTACCTCGGAATTTAAAACATTATAATTCCCCCAATAAATTAACTTAAACGGGTGTTACTTAACACGACACAAGTTGCTAATTCCAAATACGTGCGGAAGACTTCACTAATTCAAATCACCTCGCGAGCACTCTACTAGCACACGACCTTTCACACGTGTCACTAGAACTACTCCCAACCTGAGACCTGTTGCACATGCCGGCAAATAAAAATGGTTAGGCTAACGCCTAGTGAGTTCAAGCATTTTATCATGACTATATAAATTCATAAATCGAGAGGAGTGTAGCTTTTTAGTCATGATTCCAAAAGAGTTTACTTTAAATGTAAAGCACCCATTTTCCAAATCCCACAATTCCCATAAATGAAATCTTTAATGCAATATGATTTCCAAAATAGACTCATTCCCAAAATCCACGTAATAGGGTGAAATACCATTTGATACTCAAAATAATTAAATCCATAATTCAATTTGTCATTATTCCAAAAACATCCCAAACACGGTAAAAACATAATCCATAACTCATATAACATGGAAATGCAATTCTCATAAATATGATACGTTACCGAAAACACGGATAAACACAAATACCCAAAAACATCACACACGGATGAGATATAAACCACAACTTGCATACCATGGAAAACAATCCATATAAATATAACACGTCACCGAAAACATGAGTAGCAATAAATACCCAAAACAACACCTTTCGGTGACGGGGGAGACCCGTATACATCGCACGTGACGGAACACTAAAGTGGGTCACTTACTATGCAATAAAACACACATGTGGATTACTCTCGTAAACTGAGCTCAATCACTCCAGATCTATTGCCCGCGAGACTAGGGAGTTCCCAACTTCAACCACTCCAGGTCTATACATTGGGTCACTCCAAATCCACAACAGTACATTAGGGATTACACCTTACTGCCCATGAGACGACGCCCGACCATATAGGTCCACGCCTTACTTATCATGGAACCCGATGCCTATCCCGTGCTAAGCACATATATGGAATTACACCTTACTGCCCATGAGACGACGCCCGACCATCTAGGTCCACGCCTTACTTATCATGGAACCCGATGCCTATTCCGTGCTACAAAATAAACTAAGTCTCGTAAAACTGAGCTCAATCAATTCCGACCTCTTGCCCGCGAGACTAAGGGAAACTCAAATGCCTATGGATCCATAGCTATCAAGGTCTAAATATTACACGACCCCAAATAAATAAACACATGCATTCAAAACATGCAATTCCCCAATAACATAATTCATTATCAAAACTCAATCTTGAGTTACCAAAACTGGACAAATGTCCCCAAGACTTAATAAGATTCAATACCGAGCCACAAACTCAACTAACTCCAAAAAAAGGTAGTTTATGAAAGTTATAAAATGACATCAAATATAACAACACACACCGTTTGCCGGTAAATACTTCGATTCCATGAAAACCCGAAATAACACTTTGGATCGGGTAAACCCTCATTTCCAAGGACTCACGCCTTTACGTTTTCAAAACATTACATGATGTACTATATGCATATTTCCAAAACATCGACAATGCATTTTTATAATAAATAGACTCCATTTATTACATAAATCAACAACTCATTTCATGTATGATTTATTATCACATTTTTCCAAAATATCCAAAAGTAGTGTTTTATAATATTTACAACAATTAATACCTCAAAAGGTAAAATCCACCAAATAACCCAACATTGATAATTTTCAGGTAAAACACACAATTACTTGAAAAAAATAACATTTTGGCATGTACAAGGTTTTCGCAAAGTAACTTGAACTCACCTCTGCTAGATTAAGCTAAATCTAGATTTTTCCCAAACGTATGCTCCTTTGATGAAGTTTGCATCCTCAAGCCAAAACTTCCAAAACCTAGATTTATGAATTTCCAACCATCAATATGACAATTCAACCATGTAGAATCATTCCCTAAACATTTAGAATCATTTTCCCAACATATTACACCCAAAATAACCAATACATCGAAACCCTAATTTCCAAAATAAAGGGGAGAAGATTACCTCAATCATCAAGTGAATCCACCAACCAAACACTTCTAGTGTTACCAAAGTGAGCTTCAATTTTCACTTCACCCAAAGAAATGAAAGGTTTAGGAGAGGGTTGGGTAAAACCCTAGAATAGTGTAGAAATTCCAACCAAAAGGAGATGAGATGAGAAATACCAACCTCAACCTAAGGATCCTTATAACGAGATGGAGGAGGGACTTTGATTTACAAGATTTGTGGTTTCAATGACTTCAAAATCGTTTTGAAGGGTTAGGGTTCGGTTTTGGGAGAGTTTAGAGAGAAAAAGATGGAATAGAAATGAAAGAAAGCTGAAAGGTGTGGGTTTAAAACCCTCAGAGTCCGCTCGCGATTGTGACACGGCGAGAGTGACCATGTCACAATCGTCGGGGCACTCTCGCCCGCTACCCAAAATGCTCACGGTACACTTTCGGCGAAAGTGACACTGCGAAAGTGACCATGTCACTCTCGCGAGTGTCATACTCACTGGCCCTCCCAAAACCCTCGGTACATTCTTGGCGAAAGTGACACTGCGAAAGTGGCCATGTCATTCTCGCGAGTGTCATACTCACTGGACTTGTACCGAGTCCAAACTTGGCCAAATTCTCGAGAGATCCAAATAGCATTACGTGTTCCACACTCCAAAGCAAAACCTTGTCCTTTTTAATAAATCTAGACCGAATCATTTACAATTGGAGTTAGGATTTTCGGGGTGTTACAATCCTCCCAACCTTAAAGTGATTTCGTCCTCGAAATCTAGTCCTCACTCACTTAATGGCCACCGCGCCCAACACATTCCAAATTCCCTCGGTTTCAACCCGGTTCCAATTTATTTCCCACATAATTGTCCACATCGGTTTCTTGGTGTTACTCACAACGATTCGCCGATTAGGCGTAAAACACCACATTCAAATAAAGGACTAAGCTTCTAGAGGGGCCTTTTGGCCACCAGATTAAGTTTTCTCCCAACCTTAAGTGGTCCATACTATCCCAACGACAGATTCGAATCCCCAATCATACCACCTTCACGCATTCTTAAACTTTCTCTCCAAACCAACCCAACGTTTAATCATTACTAACCTTTAACCAAAACTTCAGTATTCCCAATTAATCCCACTACTAAATTAGCATTCGCTCTCAGCGGATTCCATCGATTCAACACCAACGGTCTTCATCGACTCATCAATTACCCAATCCCAACGATATGCCTAATTATCAATCACCCGGTCAGCAGATTCCCTTACCACACGAGGCAAGTCATTTCACTAACTCCTCTTATCACAATTGAGCGTCTTAAGAATATTACAACCATTACCATCATTCCTTTAAAATCGGACTAAAATCCCCCGGTTACACTAACGGTGCTTAGCCTCAAGCCCAAAAGTCGACACTTAAATATACCACCTACCTTAATATAGGTTACAACGAATTTATCCTCTTAATTTCAAAAGGACATCATCCCCTCAACTGATACCATTCGGCTTACCGTACTATCACGCGTGGAATACCCAACCTTCCACTGTCGAAGTGCTACACGCACTTATCCTTAACTGATTTACTTACCCTTTCCAAGGTCCTAACGAGTTCAAGGTTTCAAGTGCATTATTCAATAAATATGCCAAACAACAAAACCTTTCACAAAGTTTTCAACATAAGGATTTTCATATAGAAATAATCGTACGCATAGAAAACTACTATCATTAATTCGGTAGTTACGCAAAAACGGACACGCTCGTCCCACATATGAAAACCATGTTGAAAAATTATTTCATCGCAGTTCAGATTATCAACAAAATGCTAAAGCGTAATAAACAGCTTCTTAAAATGAACCGCCACGGTTCTAGTATGGATTGACTCATGACATTCACGTAAGGTAACTGTCCAACGTTAAACAGGGTGCAACAAAAGTTGTGCACGTATTTCAAAAAGAAGTCCAAACGACATTTGACTCCAAAATTTCCTTTCTAACCATAAAATGGCATGAAACAAGATTTACCAATCAAATTTGCGCGCGTCAGTTTACTACACAAAACGATGAAACGGTTCATAATTACACTCTAGTCAAAACACAAACCGACTTGTGTAAGTTCCAAGTTTAAAGACAAAACTAATTCGTTTCCATCATTTGAAAATATCGACTAAAACATCATGAGAAAATTTCAAATTGGGGTAGGCATGCAAGCTTGTAACACTTCTTAGAAATTTCTTGTTATGACACACATGCACCAATTAACTCACACCAAAATTTCAAGGGATGAAATCCTTTAAATCGATTTCCCCAAGATTTCTCATCCGATCTGATAATAACATTTGAATAAGACGTTTTTGGCAACTTGCACACAACAATGCGTTTTTCCAAAATATACGAGGGAATAATTGTTAATAATTTTATTGACACCAAAAAGGGTTCGAACTTATTCTCAAATTCCAAATTGCACCAACGGTGCGCATCAATGTTCAAAACATAAGAATCCCACACATCATAATTTTATACAAACGAGTTTTCTAAAATCTTTATCACGAAGCACTTTCCTCAAAATTTCGTACTTGGAACATAAAACGTCGAAACGTCATTGCTTAAAATGTATTTGTCAAAATACTCAAAATACACATTTCCTCCAAACCAAAAGGTTTTCAATTTTCCAAAAATATTCGGCAAATCAAAATTGACCAATGTCAATGACTCATACATTCCTGTTTTCAAAATGTAAAATATTGCGAACTATGCATGATTTCCACAACACCAAAACACCCTTTGACCGAATGGTCATCACTTGTACAATGAGTTAATAAAATAATTTCACTCACGATTCGTTCAACAATGTGACGAGAAACAATGGTTACCAAGCTATGCATACCCCTAAGTCGATATAACGCATCTACATGAAAATGATAATAAAACATTTAACTGACCAAAAGCGCACCCAGTAAATCATTACGAATGTTACCAAAAATGTTCTTTCATGCACTACTTAAGTCACGTATAAGTTAATCCATACACTGAACTATTTGCAACGAAATACTTAATAACACAAACTCTTGAAAGAAAAGTTACGCGACACTAGAGTCCCAAACTCATATCTTCTTAGTCGCCTTATGGCATAAAATTAACTTTTCTCACCAAAACTCGAGTGGGACCAAATGCTCAACATAACTCGTAAACTTTTCACATAAGCAAATAGAGTATGCATATAGTAAAATTGTACCCACACGACACAAAACGTCGTACAATAAAACTCCATGAACTTCAATGGACTCAATGACCTCAAGTCAATAAAACGGCACTAAACATCATGCTTCCAAAGCCAAATCGCTATAAGCAAAATCATGAATGCGACGCCAAAATCCCAAAATCCCCTTCTAGGGTAATATCATATAAACAACATTGTTTAACTACTCACATTAAACAAATTCCCAAAATGACTTTACATAGACATAATGGAAAATAACTTTCCGTCCAAACTCTAACATATGTGGAGGAGATCCAATGTTAAAGTCACAAGCCGTAGTTATTGCCCAACATCTTAAACATCATAAAATATGATTACCATTATATCCGAAACAAATGTTGATCAACAATGAAATAAGGCAAAACAAATCCCGACGGAGTTTGTGACTCTCGCAATAAAATAATTTCATGCACGTTAAAACCATGATTCAAAATCTTGTGTGTGTGCCAAACATTTCCCAAAATTCATAACACAATCCTTATAAGGATTGGAAACACAAGAAATAGTTGATGAACTTTATTTTCAACATAAACTTTGTGCATGACTTAGTCGGCATTCAACATCTCAACTAATACCCTTCCAAATCCCTCCGGTCCCTATTGTCATCCGGATGCTTTAACCTCTTAAGGCAAGTTGGGAATCACATCAATTAACTTTACGGTCTTTCCTTAAATCAAAATCGGCTCATTGGGCCTATGGTTCTAATCCAACCATCAATCTCGACCCGAAGCGGTCTACTTAACGCAATTATAATGCTTATCGTCACCCCAAGTGACTAATACTAGAATCGTCCATCTATTCCAACGACTACTAGCTTAGAACCTCCTTCACTACCCCAACGATTATCACATTAAAGTAATTCAAGTACACACATGTACTAGCAGGTTCACCATGACACTGGCCAGGTGTCACTATGAACGCACCATACATGATTATCATTGTTACTCTCAACGTGACTCTCGTTTCTAACAACATCCATCAACTTCAAAACATCCTATCTTAAAGTGCCTAAAGGTGAATTTCACTCTCATTTACTTAAACAAACGCTAGTTTGAGTCTAGGTATCCAAAATCAACACCCAAATCTCTCAAACTTATGCTCTGATACCAACTTGTAACACCCTCAAATTTGGAACGAGCAACTAAATAAAATGTCAATAAAATACCCAACCAGATAAAATCATTTCTACAATTCATTCCTTAAATTAACTCGGAATTTAAAACATTATAATTCCCCCAATAAATTAATTAAACGGGTGTTACTTAACACGACACAAGTTGCTAATTCCAAATACGTGCGGAAGACTTCACTAATTCAAATCACCTCGCGAGCACTCTACTAGCACACGACCTTTCACATATGTCACTAGAACTACTCCCAACCTAAGACCTGTTGCACATGCCGACAAATAAAAAGGGTTAGGCTAACGCCTAGTGAGTTCAAGCATTTTATCATGACTATATAAATTCATAAATCGAGAGGAGTGTAGCTTTTTAGTCATGATTCCAAAAGAGTTTAATTTAAATGTAAAACACCCATTTTCCAAATCCCACAATTCCCTTAAATGAAATCTTTAATGCAATATGATTTCCAAAATAGACTCATTCCCAAAATCCACGTAATAGGGTGAAATACCATTTGATACTCAAAATAATTAAATCCATAATTCAATTTGTCATTATTCCAAAAACATCCCAAACACGGTAAAAACATAATCCATAACTCATATAACATGGAAATGCAATTCTCATAAATATGATACGTTACTGAAAACATGGATAAACACAAATACCCAAAAACATCACACACGGATGAGATATAAACCACAACTTGCATACCATGGAAAACAATCCATATAAATATAACACGTCATCGAAAACATGAGTAGCAATAAATACCCAAAACAACACCTTTCGGTGACGGGGGAGACCCGTATACATCGTACGTGACGGAACACTAAAGTGGGTCACTTACTATGCAATAAAACACACATGTGGATTACTCTCGTAAACTGAGCTCAATCACTCCAGATCTATTGCCCGCGAGACTAGGGAGTTCCCAACTTCAACCATTCCAGGTCTATACATTGGGTCACTCCAAATCCACAACAACACATTAGGGATTACACCTTACTGCCCATGAGACGACGCCCGACCATATAGGTCCACGCCTTACTTATCATGGAACCTGATGCCTATCCCGTGCTAAGCACATATATGGAATTACACCTTACTGCCCATGAGACGACGCCCGACCATCTAGGTCCACGCCTTACTTATCATGGAACCCGATGCCTATTCCGTGCTACAAAATAAACTAAGTCTCGTAAAACTGAGCTCAATCAATTCCGACCTCTTGCCCGCGAGACTAAGGGAAACTCAAATGCCTATGGATCCATAGCTATCAAGGTCTAAATATTACACGACCCCAAATAAATAAACACATGCATTCAAAACATGCAATTCCCCAATAACACAATTCATTATCAAAACTCAATCTTGAGTTACCAAAACTGGACAAATGTCCCCATGACTTAATAAGATTCAATACCGAGCCACAAACTCAACTAACTCCAAAAAAAGGTAGTTTATGAAAGTTATAAAATGACATCAAATATAACAACACACACCGTTTGCCGGTAAATACTCCGATTCCATGAAAACCCGAAATAACACTTTGGATCGGGTAAACCCTCATTTCCAAGGACTCACGCCTTTACGTTTTCAAAACATTACATGATGTACTATATGCATATTTCCAAAACATCCACAATGCATTTTTATAATAAATAGACTCCATTTATTACATAAATCAACAACTCATTTCATGTATGATTTATTATCACATTTTTCCAAAATATCCAAAAGTGGTGTTTTATAATATTTACAACAATTAATACCTCAAAAGGTAAAATCCACCAAATAACCCAATATTGATAATTTTCAGGTAAAACACACAATTACTTGAAAAAATAACATTTTGGCATGTACAAGGTTTTCGCAAAGTAACTTGAACTCACCTCTGCTAGATTAAGCTAAATCTAGATTTTTCCCAAACGTATGCTCCTTTGATGAAGTTTCCATCCTCAAGCCAAAACTTCCAAAACCTAGATTTATGAATTTCCAACCATCAATATAACAATCCAACCATGTAGAATCATTCCCTAAACATTTAGAATCATTTTCCCAACATATTACACCCAAAATAACCAATACATCGAAACCCTAATTTCCAAAATAAAGGGGAGAAGATTGCCTCAATCATCAAGTGAATCCACCAACCAAACACTTCTAGTGTTACCAAAGTGAGCTTCAATCTTCACTTCACCCAAAGAAATGAAAGGTTTAGGAGAGGGTTGGGTAAAACCCTAGAATAGTGTAGAAATTCCAACCAAAAGCGGATAAGATGAGAAATACCAACCTCAACCTAAGGATCCTTGTAACGAGATGGAGGAGGGACTTTGATTTACAAGATTTGTGGCTTCAATGGCTTCAAAATCGTTTTGAAGGGTTAGGGTTCGGTTTTGGGAGAGTTTAGAGAGAAAGAGATGGAATAGAAATGAAAGAAAGCTGAAAGGCGTGGGTTTAAAACCCACAGAGTCCGCTCGCGATTGTGACACGGCGAGAGTGACCATGTCACAATCGTCGGGGCACTCTCGCCCGCTACCCAAAATGCTCACGGTACACTTTTGGCGAAAGTGACACTGCGAAAGTGACCATGTCACTCTCGCGAGTGTCATACTCGCTGGCCCTCCCAAAACCCTCGGTACATTCTTGGCGAAAGTGACACTGCGAAAGTGACCATGTCACTCTCGCGAGTGTCATACTCGCTGGACTTGTACCGAGTCCAAACTTGGCCAAATTCTCGAGAGATCCAAATAGCATTACGTGTTCCACACTCCAAAGCAAAACCTTGTCCTTTTTAATAAATCTAGACGGAATCATTTACAATTGGAGTTAGAATTTTCGGGGTGTTACACTTGATGAACCTCAGGTTCCTCCAAGATCTGATGCTAAAGGTATTCTTGGTACAGGCCCTGCTCAGTTGAAAATGTCAAATAAAAATGCCTATGGTCCTAAAGCTACTTTTAGCTATAGGAAATGTTATCACTGTGGACTTACCGATCATATTGCTAGTAAGTGCCCCACAACCACCAAAGCTGAAAATTTAGCTAAGGTGAAGATCATTGCCCCCAAGGCAAAGAAGACAAATCCTGGTGCAAATCAGGTTAAGGTGCAACCTACCAATGAGGTTAAGAAATTAACCAAAGTGAAGACTAGTTCTGAAGTTGAATCTTCAAATGCTGCGAAGATTGCTGAACCTTCCACTTCCTCTACCACCACTGACAAGTGTGGGCCCATGGTGAAATGGGTGCCTGATAACTCTATTTTTAGAGTTATTATTTCCTTGAATTTTCTATTTTATTTTGTCAATTTTAGCTATTCCGCTTCTAAAAACCCCCATTCTTGGAACAATTCTCGAAAATGAGCAAAAAGAGTGAACCATAGTCTTTAATAAATTATTTGGTGGAATTTGGGCGTTTTTCACGATTTATCCTGCAGTGACCACTGTTGTGCCCACTCCGGTTTCCCACTATTCGAGCAGAGCAAAAAGACAAAAGAAACTAGTAGTTGGGATGCAACTATTCTGGAGTTTAGAAGGTTCAAATGGCAGGAAAATATGGGCTGGAGAAGTACAAAGTAGTTTTCTTAAAAGATGACAACAAGTACACCTTCTTGTACTTAGAGATTGACTTGGTAAAGGGTCTATTGGGTAAAAGGATTGTCCAAAGTGCTGAAATCTGCCATAATACTGCAGTCTTTACCCATTAGATAAACCCACCTCTTTGTGTAATACCCAACTCTTTCTCCTAGTATATAAAGGAGCACTTGGGTGCAATTTATGATATGCTTGGCTTAGTCTTAAATTCTCTCAACTACCACATTAAGTGTTAGTCTTTCATTTACTGTAGTAGCTAGCTTTAAAATTCTGTATCTTAATTTCTTAGTTTAATTGTAGTTCGCAATACACAGTGACAGGGACGAATCCTCGTTCCCCACTGTGAGTTCTATTCAAGTCACTCTCAGTTTAATTATGTGCAAATTCTACTCTTTTGTTTTCTTTACTTTAGTTATGGGCTAAACATCCTTTGGGATGTAGGAAGGAGAAGTACCTGGATTTTATTAAAAATGCTTGAGTAATCTTTATACTTAGAATATTTGTTGTTTTGGTCATTCATTCTCGATATTTACCCAAGGATGCGAACAAGCCGATCACTTGCAAGGATCTAAAGTCTAGTTCTTAACTTAGAAATAAGTAGAACGTAGTGACACGAGCTTGAATGATGCTAGGGGATTCGAAAGAATTCTTATGACACTTACGAAAGTGAGGTCGGCACAATGAGCAAATCTCAACCCACTGGAGTAGTAGGCAAGCTAATTTGTGTATTAAAAACACTTTGAGTATTTGTCTCTACACATTCCATCGAGACCTGAAAAGGTCCATTTTTGAGATTACCATTGACAAAACAATAAATACTAAGAGTATGGGATTTTTATCTAACGGTGTGAGTATTTTGTAACCGGGCTTTTCTAGCGAAAATGCCTACCTCGAATACAAGGACCACTTTTAGGACCGAGTATTTAGTATAAAATCTAGGGAAAGTCTAACCTCCATTCCTCCTTTTAAACCTTAGTAAAATCGTTAAAGTAACTATTTCGCCAAACAAACCAAAGTATTATTTTCCTCTCTAATTGAAACCTGTAAAAGGAGCTCATGAGAACCGTATTGTCTTGATTGTCCAGTCTCTGTGGATTCGATTCCGGTATTTTACCAACTATTACTTGCTGTGACGATCATAGTGGACAGTGTACACTTGCACTTCCCACTGTGGACAGTTTGCAACCCACTGCGATTAAAACACATATTTCGCACGTGACAAGTTTTTGGCGCCGTTGCCGGGGACTGGCGTGATTTTAAATCTCAAGACATTAGTTTTTGTTCGAGCCCGAGTAACTCGTTTTTCTAAGCTGTTCGTGTTGCATGCCACGACAACAACACGAACCTTTGGTACCAATTGATCTTGAAATAGAGAAAACTTTTCGAAGAAGACGTCAAAACAAGAACACAAATCGACAACCCCCTGTGATCCCCACTGTAAACATGGCAACAATACCACCACCTATAGTGGAGACCACAGTGACGATTGCCGATAGCAAAGATCGAAAAATACGGGATTACGCTACTTCCGGAGCTAATGACTTAAGCTCCGGGATTCTAAGGCCCAACATTGTTGCAACCCATTTTGAACTCAAACCGGTGATGTTTCAAATGATCCAAGCCATGGGTCAGTTTGGAGGATCACCATCTGAGGATCCGCACTCGCACTTAAAATCTTTCTTGGAAATGACCGATTCCTTTCAGTTACAAGGTGTGAGTGATGAAGCATTAAGACTAAGACTTTTTCCTTTTTCACTAAGGGATAAGTCAAAGTCATGGCTGAACTCACATGCACCTCATTCGATAACCACTTGGCAAGAACTTGCCGATAAATTTTTGCAAAAATACTTTCCTCCCACGAGGAATGTAAGGTTTCGAAATGATATAATTTTGTTTAGGCAAGAAGAAGATGAGGCTGTTTCGGATGCATGGGAACGATTTAAAGATTTACTTCGAAAGTGCCCACATCATGGCATCCCACATTGCATCCAATTGGAGACCTTTTACAATGGTCTTTCCAATGCAGCAAAAATCATCTTAGATGCAACAGCCGGTGGAACATTCACGAGTAAAACCTACAATGAAGGATATCAAATCTTAGAAAAAGTGTCCAACAACAATACCGAGTGGTCCAATCCTAGAGCAATAGTACCAAAGACCAACACCATCGATTCCGAAGTGCTGAAAACCATGAATGCGCAGTTAGTGGCCTTAACAAAAATCGTTTTGAACCAAAATAGAGGCCAAGTCAATTCTGCAACTCATCTAGCCGAAAACTGCTCCCTCTGTGGAGAGGAGCATCTTTTTGACTATTGTCCAGCAAATCCCGAAGCCGTTAATGTTATAGGAACCAATCCGAGAAACAATCCATATTCGCAGACTTATAATCCAGGTTGGAGAAATCACCCAAATTTCTCTTGGGCTGGTAATCCAGGACTCCAACCCCACGGGGCGAGTCATACCCAGCAAAGACCACACAATCCCCTTGGATTTCAGCAACATCATAGTGGGCAGTCCCCACATCACAGTGGCAGCACCCTTAGAACTTTCACCAAGGGCAATCCTCACAACAATACCAACCACGATCCAATCAACCATCTGAGGCTCAACAATCGATTGAATCAATTCTCAAGGGTTTTATGAATCAAACTCAAGCAGCCATTAGGAACATAGAGACTCAAGTAGGATAACTAGCCGTCGAAGTTAAGAATAGACCACCAGGGACGTTACCTAGGGATACCGAGCATGCTAGGGTGATAGGAAAAGGATCTGAACATGTCAAGTCCATCACACTTAGGAGTGGAAAGGATCTGAAAGATATCGTTTTCGAGTCTGATGATTCGCCTCAAATACCCACTGTGATCCCCACAGTGGGCACTCCTCAAGTCACTGTCATCCCCACAGTGGGGAACGACATCCCTGACCTTCCCACTTTTGGACCTGTTCCAAAACCTACTATTCCAAAGCCAATACCACAGTCAGCTCAAATTGACCCACGAAGTATTCCTTTTCCTGAAAGAATGAAGCCTAAAAATGTCGATGTTCAATTTAAAAAATTCTTAGACATTTTTAAACAACTTCACATTAACATACCCTTGGTAGAGGCTCTCGAGCAAATGCCAAGCTATGTTAAATTTTTAAAGGATATTTTGAACAAAAAGAGAAAGTTGGGTGAGTTTGAGACTGTGGCTTTGACCGAGGAATGTAGCGCCCTCCTTACTAGCAAGATTCCACCTAAGTTGAAAGACCCGGGTAGTTTCACCATTCCAAGCACAATAGGAGGACAAGAAGTAGGTCAAGCACTATGTGATTTAGGAGCTAGTATCAACTTGATGCCATTGTCTATTTTTAACAAGTTAGGTATTGGAGAGGCTAGACCCACAACCGTGACATTACAACTAGCCGACCGGTCCATTGCCTACCCAAAGGGTAAAATAGAAGACGTTTTGGTCCAAGTGGATAAATTTATCTTCCCAGCCGATTTTCTAGTTCTAGATTATGAGGCCGATAAAGAAATCCCAATCATCCTAGGACGTCCGTTTCTTGCAACCGGGCGAACTTTGATTGATGTGCACAAAGGAGAACTCACAATGAGAGTTAATGACCAAGAAGTAACATTCAGTGTCTTCAAATCCCTTAAGTATATAGACACCGAAGACTGCTTTGCTTTAAGTTCGATTTATGGATCCTACAGTCTTGACACAGTGCCCACAGTGGGAAGTACAGTGCCCACAGTGGGGAGTGAGAGTGAGCACTCCGACCTTGAGAGTGACGACACTTTTGAGGATGAGTGTAACGAAATGGTAGCAGCCTTTGAACCCCTGGACTTTAAGGATAGAAATGTTCAACCACCTTCAATAGAACACCTTACCGAGTTAGAGCTTAAACCATTGCCTTCCCACTTGAAATATGCTTATCTCGCTAAGGATAATAAACTTCCCGTTATTATCTCTTCCAAACTTAGCGAGAACCAAGAACAACGTCTGATTGATTTGTTGATGAAGCATAAGAAAGCAATTGGTTGGACCATAGCGGACATTAGAGGTATTAGCCCCTCTTTATGTCAACATAAGATTAACTTGGAGAGTGAACACCCTGGAAAAGTCCAACCTCAAAGAAGGTTGAATCCCAAAAATGAAGGAGGTAGTTAAGAAAGAAGTTTTGAAGTGGTTAGACGCCAATATTATCTACCCAATAGCTAGTACTAGTTGGGTAAGCTCCGTCCAATGTGTCCCTAAAAAAGGAGGGACGACCGTAGTGAAGAACGAAAAGAACGAGCTCATTCCCACTAGAACTGTAACGGGGTGGAGGATATGCATGGACTATAGACAACTCAACTTAGCCACTAAGAAAGACCACTTCCCCCTACCTTTCATCGACCAAATGCTTGATCGGTTAGCGGGAAATGAATTTTACTGTTTTCTAGATGGATACTCCGGATACAACCAAATCCATATCGCCCCCGAGGACCAAGAAAAGACCACCTTTACTTGTCCCTACGGTACTTTTGCATTCCGGAGGATGCCATTTGGATTGTGTAATGCCCCCGCCACTTTCCAACGTTGTATGATGGCCATTTTTACCGACATGATTGAGGACACCATAGAAGTTTTCATGGATGACTTTTCTGTGATAGGGACATCGTTCGACAACTGCCTAGGAAATTTAGAGAAAAGCCTAGTGAGATGTGAGACCCACGACCTTATTTTGAATTGGGAAAAATGCCATTTTATGGTAGAAGAGGGTATTGTCCTAGGTCATCTCGTCTCAAGGAGAGGGTTGGAGGTTGACAAAGCCAAGCTTGAGGTAGTGGCACAACTTCCCAAACCCACAACTGTAAAAGGCATTCGAAGTTTTTTGGGTCATGCGGGTTTTTATAGGAGGTTCATTAAAGATTTTTCGAAAATAACAAAACCCTTATGCAACCTGTTACAACACGAAAAAGATTTCATTTTTACGAAAGAATGCCGAGATGCTTTTGAAACAATCAAGGAAGCCTTAGTCACATCACCCATAGTGACCACTCCTGACTGGTCACTTCCATTCGAAGTGATGTGTGATGCCAGCGAGTGGGTTGTGGGGGCTGTTCTCGGACAGAAAAAGAACAAAGTTTTTCACCCCATTTATTATGCAAGTAAAACACTGATTGAAGCTCAGATTAATTACACAGTAACTGAAAAAGAATTACTTGCGGTGGTGTTTGCTTTTGATCGTTTCAGGTCGTACTTGATAGGGACGAAGGTCATAGTGCACACGGATCATGCAGCGATAAAATACTTGATCAACAAGGCTGATTCCAAGCCACGCTTGATTAGGTGGGTTTTATTGCTGCAAGAATTTGACCTTGAGATCGTTGATAGAAAAGGAACAAGCAACCAGATAGCTGATCATTTGTCCAGGCTCGAGAAGATAGTGGGCACTGTTGATCCCACTCCGGTCAGAGAGAATTTTCCCGATGAACAATTGTTATCAGCCCAACATCTTGAAAATAATATTCCTTGGTATGCTGACATTGCAAACTTTTTAGCAACAATTGTTATCAGCCCCACGGGATGAGTGGACAACCATTTAAAAAGTTTTTACATGATACACGACAATATGTTTGGGACGACCCTTTCTTATATAAGATAGGTACGGACCAAATATTGAGGCGTTGTATCCACGGGAGTGAGCAACATCAAATACTCCATGGTTGTCACACATCCCACTACGGTGGCCACATTGGTGGAAACCACACTACTGCGAAAATCTTGCAAAGTGGGTTCTTTTGGCCCACTGTGTTTAAAGACTCGTATGAATTTGTGAAAAATTGTGAGCAATGTCAACGCACCGGGAACATTTCGCAAAGAAACGAGATGCCTCTTAACAACATTCTAGAGGTAGAACTTTTTGATGTTTGGGGGATTGATTTCATGGGACCCTTTCCAAATTCCAATAATAATTTTTATATCTTGGTTGCGGTAGACTATGTTTCAAAATGGGTGGAAGCCATTGCGTGTCATTCTAATGATGCCAATACCGTGGTAAAGTTTTTGCATAAAAATATTTTCACTCGATTTGGAACACCACGGGCATTGATTAGTGACGAAGGCACCCATTTTGTAAACAAAGTCATCGCCTCGGTCCTTTCTAAATATGACATACATCTTAGAGTGGCCACCGCATACCATCCGCAAACCAACGGTTTAGCCGAGCTTTCAAACCGAGAAATCAAAGGAATTTTGGAAAAAGTTGTTAAACCGCACCGTAAAGATTGGTCAACCAAACTCGATGATGCTCTTTGGGCCTATCGCACGGCCTACAAAACTCCCTTGGGAATGTCTCCTTTTAAATTGGTTTTTGGCAAAGCTTGCCATTTACCGATTGAATTGGAGCACAAGGCATTTTGGGCCCTTAAAGAGCTTAACATGAGTGAGGATGCTGCGGGAATTAAGCGGGGTTTGCAATTGCATGAACTAGAGGAGTTGCGGTACCACTCTTTTGAAAATGCAAAGTTGTACAAAGAAAAAACCAAGATGTGGCATGATAGAAGAATCAATCATAGGGAGTTCTTGGAGGGACAACGGGTTCTATTGTTCAATTCCCGTCTTAAACTCTTTCCGGGAAAACTAAAATCAAGTTGGATGGGACCATACACCATTGTCAAGGTGAGTCCCTTTGGAACAGTAGAGTTGAAGTCCCCACAGTCTGGTCAAACGTTTAAAGTCAATGGGCAGAGGGTAAAGCATTTTCTGAATGAGAGTGCTCACATTCCAGCCCACTCTCCTCCCCACTATGGTTAAGAAATATCAAAACCGCTTGTAAATATTTTATTTCAGTTCTTTGCTGCTTTTCTATTATTTTTGGTATTTTTAATTCTGCATGGTAGTTTGTTTTAATGTGTGTAGGAGAAAGTGCCACTTTTTGGAAGAAAAATCAAGAAAGTGCTTCGCAGTGGGAAAAGTGCAGGTCCCTGCATTTCCCACTCCGGAACTGATAAGAGATTGGACTGTTTTGGGGGCCCAAGGCTGACACACATCATCTTTTTCTGCCACCTAGTCTACTTTTGTTGCACTTATGTCATAAAACCTTCAACTTCCAATAAAAACCATCATGATCCTTCCTCTCTCTCCTAGAAACCGTACCTCCCTTGTGTACTCACCAAAATAAACCTTTTCCATTTAATTTTTCCAAACCTACACTTTCTCCAAATATTAAAAATACTTACCATCTCTCTTTCTTCTTCATTTCTCACGAACCATAAACCGAAAAACCCTTCCCAAACCCTAACGATGGCTAGAAGCAAAAGGTTAAACACCAACCCTGAGGCACCCACACGTCCGGCGGTCCGCCGCCGAACCACCGAAGACCACCCGCCGGAAACCGTCACCGGCGACCTAAACGAACCGCCGCCGGTCTCCGGCGAACATCCGATAGTCACTCATATTCCAGACACGGGTTCGTCCAAGCAAGGGAGTCCAAGGGGTGTTTCTTCATCGAAAGTTGCGGACTCCAGTTCGAGCCACCTCGATGAAGAGGCATTGCAGGCCGACGAAGAAGAAAGGCGATTGGAGGAAGAATATAATCAGCGGATGTCTGCTATCCGAAAGAGAAAGGAAGAATTCGAGAAAAAGCGAAAAGAAGAAGAGGAGAGGTTACGAAGAGAAGAAGAGGAGCGGAAACGAGAAGAAGCCGAGAAATTGGCAAGAGAGGAGGAGGAACGAAAAAGACTTGAAGAAGAAAGAATTCGGGAAGAAGAAGAAAGGAAAAAGGCTGAGGAGGCAAGGCTTCTTGAGGAAGCGAAGAAAAAGGCTGAAGATGAGCGATTGGCAAGAGAAGAGCAAGAAAAAATCCGACAAGAGGAGGAGATTCAAAGAAAGGGCAAGGAGCAGATTCAAACTGAAGAAATCCCCCAAGTCGCAAGCACTGATGACTTGGAGGTAATACATGCAACTGCCCACAGTGAGGAGAATCCGATAAGAAGAGCCTTGAGAAACAAAGGAATGATTACCCGGTCCGGGGTGACCATGTCAAAGAAAATGCCCACCAAAAAGTCGAGAATGTCCTCTGGAAAAGGTAAGGGTCTCGAACCCTCTTTAAGTTCCTCTTCTTTTGAAACTGAGGCTGGAGATGCCCAATGCCAATCTGAAAACCCACACCATTCCACTGTGGGGACCGAACATGCCCCTAGTAGGATACCTAGGCAGTTTACCACTCCAGCAGTAGCAACCCACTTTTAGTGTATTTCTACACAAAAGTTAAACTTGGAAAGAGGATTTGACCCCGACTTTATTTCAGCTAACCAGTTTGTTAAGGTTAGAATTTTAGCACAGGATTGGTCGACATTGGCATCTGCCAATCGTCGAGCTAATGCCTCATTGGTGCGGGAGTTTTACGCTGAGGCTTCCCAAAAGAAGGACCCCATTGTAAAAATCCGGGGTCGAACAGTAAGCTATACAGCAGATGCAATTAATCGGGTTCTAGGAAGGATCCCGGAACCTTGTGAATTTTCGCAGTTTTTGAAGAAAATGACCCCGGCAGATGAGGATCTGATTTTAAAGCAGATAGCAGTTGAAGGGAGGCCATGGGATAAAGACGGCCAGAGAAAGTGTCTGGACGCTAGCTCCCTCACCACAGAGGCCGCTGTGTGGTTCCAATTTCTCCGTGCCTCTTTGTCCCCAACATCGCATGATACGACTCTGTCAATGCATAAGTGTGTCTTGTTGTATTGCATCCTCACTGGGAAAAAGATCAATCTGGGGATTATCATGCACGCTGCCATTCATCAAGCCCGCACTCGTAGAAAGGTAATCTTGTCACTCCCTTGTTTAATCACTTCCTTGCTAATAGAAGCTGGAGTCCCCTCAATTGCAGATGATCAGTGGCTTGTTTCAACAAGCAACATCAATGTGGCAACCATACGAAAAATGGGAAGAGCAATCACTGCCCCAACCGATGATCCCACTGACAATCCCACTGTGGGGATCGCTGATGAGCACACTGTGAGAAGCGCTGGTACCCCACTCCACAACCCCACTGCAGGAACCGCAAGCACAAGCAACCCCCTGACAGCCATTATGCAAGCATTGACATCTCTCACTTATCGTTTCGAACTAATGGAGGCCCAACAGAAGCATGCCAACCGAGCCAATGAGATGTTCTGGATGTATACTCGGGACCGTGATGCAGTTCTCAATCAGATATATCAGGGTGCTGATCCCCTGCTCGCTTCACAGCTCCCCGAGTTTCCAGAAGGTATTTGCCCTTCATATGAAAGTGAAGATGATTTCGAGGAGGAGAATTCTGGCGACAGTTCACCGCAACAAACCCCGACCCACTAATGGTTTGTTAAAACTTTGGTTTCCACTCATGATGCTCCCAAAAGCAATTTTAATTTCGGTTTGGTTTGATTTTATGCCTATGGCTAGGCTTTTGACACTTTGCTGAATTCTTATTTTGGTTCGTAATGCATGAAATCCTACCGCTCGGTAGGTACTTTTGGGTACTAACGTATTTGTTGTTTGAATGCTTGTTTGATCTCGTTTCCATTTCAAGGTACAACTTTCGGCTTCCGACTTAAAAAGGTCACTTTTGTAAGTACAAATCTCAACTTGTCCCGTGAAATGATATAGGCTGTTTTTCGCATCCAAACACGACCCTTGTGCCCACAACCACCTCCTTCGGCCCATATTTCCATGTCACAGTGGGGACACTGTGAAGTCTTAAGTTTGAGGTGGGGATTTTCAGAGTGACTTCCAGTCTTCCCACAGTGGGGACACTGTGAAGTCTAAGTTTGAGGTGGGTAAGCCATACCCCCCTCCCAAAAAACAAAAACAAAAAAACAAACAAAAATACAAAAATAGAAGAAAATCGGAGTGTCACTAACAAAATTGATGGTGTGCCTTTTCTGGACCATCAAAGTGCTCACTCCCAGAAAAAGATGGTGTGCCTATTCTGGACCATCAGAATACCCACTCTCACAAAAATAGCCATACCCAAATAAAGCCTGAAAGTGTACGTACTTACCCATGCAAAACACATACCACTCACCTTTGGAAATAAAAATCTCAAAGAGAGATCGTCGGTCCATGTTTAGAATTTCGTGCCAAAACCCTTGGAAAAATATTCAAAGCCACAAACCTTTCGAACCCAAGAAAAGTCCTAATGATCAATTGTGAACAAGGGAAAGATTTCGTCAAGTACAAAATTGAAGCTTTAATTTTGGAACCGAAAGAAGTATCTGTGGAGGGAGATCAACATTCATTCAGAGTGAGAAGTCAGTAAGTCCCTGAAAGCTCATATGCATTTTTTTATTATTATTATTTCTTTTTATTACTTGGGGACAAGTAATGGTTTAAGTTTGAGGTTGTGATAACTCTATTTTAGAGTTATTATTTCCTTGAATTTTCTATTTTATTTTGTCAATTTTAGCCATTCCGCTTCTAAAAACCCCCATTCTTGGAACAATTCTCGAAAATGAGCAAAAAGAGTGAACCATAGTCTTTAATAAATTATTTGGTGGAATTTGGGTGTTTTTCACGATTTATCCTGCAGTGACCACTGTTGTGGCCACTCCGGTTTCCCACTATTCGAGCAGAGCAAAAAGACAAAAGAAACTAGTAGTTGGGATGCAACTATTCTGGAGTTTAGAAGGTTCAAATGGCAGGAAAATATGGGCCCTCCCAAAACCCTCGGTACATTCTTGGCGAAAGTGACACTGCGAAAGTGACCATGTCACTCTCGCGAGTGTCATACTCGCTGGACTTGTACCGAGTCCAAACTTGGCCAAATTCTCGAGAGATCCAAATAGCATTACGTGTTCCACACTCCAAAGCAAAACCTTGTCCTTTTTAATAAATCTAGACGGAATCATTTACAATTGGAGTTAGGATTTTCGGGGTGTTACACTTGATGAACCTCGGGTTCCTCCAAGATCTGATGCTAAAGGTATTCTTGGTACAGGCCCTGCTCATTTGAAAATGTCAAATAAAAATGCCTATGGTCCTAAAGCTACTTTTAGCTATAGGAAATGTTATCACTGTGGACTTACCGATCATATTGCTAGTAAGTGCCCCACAACCACCAAAGCTGAAAATTTAGCTAAGGTGAAGATCATTGCCCCCAAGGCAAAGAAGACAAATCCTGGTGCAAATCAGGTTAAGGTGCAACCTACCAATGAGGTTAAGAAATTAACCAAAGTGAAGACTAGTTCTGAAGTTGAATCTTCAAATGCTGCGAAGATTGCTGAACCTTCCACTTCCTCTACCACCACTGACAAGTGTGGGCCCATGGTGAAATGGGTGTCTGATAACTCTATTTTTAGAGTTATTATTTCCTTGAATTTTCTATTTTATTTTGTCAATTTTAGCCATTCCGCTTCTAAAAACCCCCATTCTTGGAACAATTCTCGAAAATGAGCAAAAAGAGTGAACCATAGTCTTTAATAAATTATTTGGTGGAATTTGGGTGTTTTTCACGATTTATCCTGCAGTGACCACTGTTGTGGCCACTCCGGTTTCCCACTATTCGAGCAGAGCAAAAAGACAAAAGAAACTAGTAGTTGGGATGCAACTATTCTGGAGTTTAGAAGGTTCAAATGGCAGGAAAATATGGGCTGGAGAAGTACAAAGTAGTTTTCTTAAAAGATGACAACAAGTACACCTTCTTGTACTTAGAGATTGACTTGGTAAAGGGTCTATTGGGTAAAAGGATTGTCCAAAGTGCTGAAATCTGCCATAATACTGCAGTCTTTACCCATTAGATAAACCCACCTCTTTGTGTAATACCCAACTCTTTCTCCTAGTATATAAAGGAGCACTTGGGTGCAATTTATGATATGCTTGGCTTAGTCTTAAATTCTCTCAACTACCACATTAAGTGTTAGTCTTTCATTTACTGTAGTAGCTAGCTTTAAAATTCTGTATCTTAATTTCTTAGTTTAATTGTAGTTCGCAATACACAGTGACAGGGACGAATCCTCGTTCCCCACTGTGAGTTCTATTCAAGTCACTCTCAGTTTAATTATGTGCAAATTCTACTCTTTTGTTTTCTTTACTTTAGCTATGGGCTAAACATCCTTTGGGATGTAGGAAGGAGAAGTACCTGGATTTTATTAAAAATGCTTGAGTAATCTTTATACTTAGAATATTTATTGTTTTGGTCATTCATTCTCGATATTTACCCAAGGATGCGAACAAGCCGATCACTTGCAAGGATCTAAAGTCTAGTTCTTAACTTAGAAATAAGTAGAACGTAGTGACACGAGCTTGAATGATGCTAGGGGATTCAAAAGAATTCTTATGACACTTACGAAAGTGAGGTCGGCACAATGAGCAAATCTCAACCCACTGGAGTAGTAGGCAAGCTAATTTGTGTATTAAAAACACTTAGAGTATTTGTCTCTACACGTTCCATCGAGACCTGAAAAGGTCCATTTTTGAGATTACCATTGACAAAACAATAAATACTAAGAGTATGGGATTTTTATCTAACGGTGTGAGTATTTTGTAACCGGGCTTTTCTAGCGAAAATGCCTACCTCGAATACAAGGACCACTTTTAGGACCGAGTATTTAGTATAAAATCTAGGGAAAATCTAACCTCCATTCCTCCTTTTAAACCTTAGTAAAATCGTTAAAGTAACTATTTCGCCAAACAAACCAAAGTATTATTTTCCTCTCTAATTGAAACCTGTAAAAGGAGCTCATGAAAACCGTATTGTCTTGATTGTCCAGTCTCTGTGGATTCGATTCTGGTATTTTACCAACTATTACTTGCTGTGACGATCATAGTGGACAGTGTACACTTGCACTTCCCACTGTGGACAGTTTGCAACCCACTGCGATTAAAACACATATTTCGCATGTGACAGTGCCCAAGTCAAACTAATCTTCCTTTGTTTGCAGGTCCTGAAGGGTATCTGGTATCTTGATAGCGGATGCTCTAGACATATGACTGGAAAGAAGAACCTGCTCACTGAATATAAAGAAGAGAAGGGTCCCTCAGTGACCTTCGGTGGAAACGAAAAAGGCTATACCCGAGGGTTTGGTGTACTCTCTAATGGTACAACAACCTTCAGAAGAGTCGCATATGTTGAAGGACTGAAGCATAATCTTCTAAGTATCAGCCAGCTGTGTGACAAGGATAACAAAGTGATTTTCACTAAGGAATCCTGCTTTGTCACTGACAAAAAGGAGATGATAGCTCTCAGCGGATACCGTATGGAAAATGTTTATGTTATAAACATGGAATCTACAACCACTGAGAACTCCTGTTTCTTCTCAAAAGCCTCATCTGATGTCAACTGGCTATGGCATAAGAGGCTCTCTCATCTCAACTTCAAGACAATGAATACTCTTTCTTCTAAAGAGTTGGTTACTGGTCTACCTCAACACTCATACGCTAAGGAATCTCTATGTTCAGCGTGTGAGAAAGGGAAACAGACCAAAGCAAGCTTCAAATCTAAGCAAATCTCCTCAGTGTCATCTCCTCTACAACTTCTCCATATGGATTTGTTTGGCCCTGTTAACAAACAATCCATCGCTGGAAAGAAATATACATTGGTCATAGTAGATGATGTCTCTCGCTATACCTGGGTAATGTTTCTCCGTTCTAAGAGTGACACCCCTGAAGAACTCATCACTTTTGTCAGGAAAATGGAAGTGATCATGGGACTGAATTCATAAGGAGTGATCATGGAACTGAATTCAAAAACAGTTCTCTTGATTCCTTCTTTGAAGGCAAGGGTATTTCCTACAACTTTTCCTCAGTGAGAACACCTCAACAAAATGGAGTCGCTGAAAGAAGAAATCGAACAATCATCGAAGTTGCACGATCAATGCTCAACGATTCTATCTACCTACTCAATTTTGGGCAGAAGCTGTCAACACTACTTGTTTTACTCAAAACAGGTCGTTGATAGTCAAAAGATTCAAGAAGACAGCCTATGAACTTTTTCATGGGAGAAAGCCTTCAATCAGCTTTCTTCACATCTTTGGATATCAGTGTTTCATACTGAACAACATAGATGCCCTTGGAAAGTTTGATCCTAAGGCTGATGATGGAATCTTTCTTGGATACTCTTCTATACCGAAAACCTTCATAGTCTTCAATCGAAGAAGACAAACTGTAGAAGAAACATTCCACGTCACTTTTGACGAATCCCGTTCAGCGAACTCTAGACCTTCTGCTGATACTGAAGAACTGAATCAATGGATGTTTTCTCATCTTGGTGATTCAGAAGATGCTCCTATCCCTCAAAGTCATACTCATACCACTGAAGATGACGATCCTACTATGATCCCAAGCATGCAGACAAGTGAAGCTGAATCCTCATGGGTCTCAGATGTTCCTCTTAACACTATGCTTGCTTATGAACCTTCTACCTCAGATATACCATCTACTTCTCAGCAATTAGTGAATGAAATGACATCTGAACCGCTTCCTATCTTGGCTGATATACCAGAAGTTGCTGAAGCCTCATCTTCAGCTCCTCGAGAAGTTCAGATTGAGTCAGCAACTTATGCTCCGGCTCAGCGATGGACTATTAATCACCCTATTGAACAAATTCTTGGTGATCCAAACGCTGGTATTTAGACTCGATGAAGTGCAGGTAACATTTGTTTATTTGTTAACTTTATTTCTCTGATTGAACCAAAAAAATAGATGATGCCCTTAGAGATCCAAACTGGGTCAGCGCTATGCAAGAAGAGCTGACAGAATTTGAAAGAAACAAAGTTTGGAATCTCGTTCCAAGACCATTTGACAAGTCAGTGATAGGCACTAAATGGGTCTATCGAAACAAGTTGGATGAACATGGAACTGTAAACCGCAACAAAGCTCGTCTTGTTGCTCAGGGATACATACAAGAGGAAGGTATTGATTACGAAGAAACATTTGCCCCAGTGGCAAGACTCGAAGCCATTCGTCTATTCTCAGCTTAGGCTGTACACAAAGACTTCAAGGTTTATTAGATGGATGTCAAATCAACGTTCCTCAATGGAAAGCTGAATGAAGAAGTCTACGTGGAACAACCTCCAGGATTCTCAGATCCTAAGCATCCAGGTTATGTATATAAACTGGATAAGGCACTTTATGGCTTAAAGCAAGCTCCTCGTGCATGGTATGACACTATCTACTTATCCCTATATTGAAAAATTTGAGCGTGGTAAAATCGATAAAACTCTATTTTTCAGGAAAGTAAAAGGTCATATTATTCTCGATCAAATATATGTCGATGATATTATATTTGGTTCTACTAACCCTGACCTTTGTACTCGTTTCTCTGAAAGGATGAAAGCAGAGTATAAAATGAGTATGATGGGTGAGCTGACATATTTCCTTGGTCTTCAGATAAAACAAAATGAAAAGGGAACTTTCATTAATCAGGGAAAGTATGTTAAAGATATGCTTAAGAAATTTGATTTAACTAAGAGTTCAGCTATGAAAACCCCTATGGCACCGCCGCTGACACTAAACAAGGATTCTTCTGGAATACCTGTTAATGTCACGACATACCGTGGGATGATCGACACTCTTCTGTATCTTACATCTAGCCGACCTGATATTATGTACGCAACCTGTTTGTGTGCACGATATCAAGCTGAACCTAAGGAATCTCATATGATCGCTGTAAAGCGAATTTTTTGATACCTTAAGGGTACTCCTAACCTAGGTCTTTGGTATCCCAAAGACTCAGGGTTTGATCTAATCGCCTATTCAGATAGTGATTTTACAGGTTGCAAATTGGATAGGAAAAGCACTACAGGAGGCTGTCAGCTCCTGGGTGGAAAGCTGGTGAGTTGGACAAGTAAAAAAGCAAAACTCAATGTCCACCTCAACCGATGAGGTTGAGTACGTATCTGCTGGAAGCTGTTGTTCTCAGGTCTTGTGGATGAGAAATCAACTACTGGACTATGACCTTCAGCTCTCGAAAATTCCAATCTATTGCGACAGCACTAGTGCTATCGCTATAGCCAACAATCCAGTGCTACACTCAAAGACCAAACACATCGAAATCAGGTATCATTTTATCAGAGATCATGTGATGAATGGTGATATAGAACTTTATTTTATCTCAACTGATTTTCAGTTAGCTGATCTATCCACCAAACCTCTTCATGAGACAAGATTCAACTTTCTCATCAGTGAACATGGAATGCTGAACTTAGAAGAGTAAAATCTTCAGTGGTTTACATTTGATCAGTGATATAAATGAATTTGTATAACCCTATTAGTCACCTACTATTTGAACAAAATTGATCCGCTGATATCAAGGTATGTTCTTTCTTACTCGCTGACGTTCGCCTGTGAATGCAAGATTTCAAAACAAATTGCATCGCTGAATATCTCTTCCTTTCAGTGATATTTTGAAATTTGAAAACTCTCACTGATATTTCTAGTCAGTGCTTCATGTTTTAAAAATGTCCCTGAGTTTTCAAAATCCTCAGAGACACCTTAAGATATGAAAGGACGTTTGTGACGTCATCACAACAGATAAACCATGGCACGACTTTTCTCTGACACGTTCGCCCGTTTCGTTTCCTTGTCCAATCAAATTCAAGGGACGTGTCCGTGTCATCATGAAAAACTTTCTCGCTCATAGTTTTTCTCTCTCTACTCTCACTATATAAACCTCTTGTGTTTATATTTTTACCTTTTACGCAAACTCAAAACTCTCTCAAGCAAGAACATTGTTGCATTTGAACTAATTTCTCCAGAAACTGTTCATCTTCAACGCAAAAGGTTAATATTCTTGTTATTTTCCTTTAAATAGACTTGTTTTTGATCTTATTCTTGGTTTCAAAAGATCAAACAAAAGAACTTTTTCAAAATAAAATCATTTCTCTTCATGATTTTATGAATGCAATCTGTTTCTCAGATTGTTCTTCAAGTTTAAACTAAAAATCTTAAACTTGCATTTTCATATGTTTTTCCAGAATCCCTTCCTTAAAAGGAAACTGGAAAACAAGAACATTCACTATGTTTTGTATTTTTGTTCAAAACTAGAAAACCCTAATCTCTATTTCTTTCTCTAAATGGAAATTACAAAACCCTAAAAACCCTTATTTTGGACTTTTATCCATTTTAAGAACTTCTTTTCATATTCTTCATACTTATATGAACATAAATGGCATCCTCTGAAGCTCCCACTGCTCAATCTCCTACTGCTTCGAAAAGCACTAAGCTCGTCAAAGCCCCTCTTGTTAACTTTGAAATCGAGCAAGTCACATTCCAAGGAAACAATCCTTATGCCCTCTTCAACTTTCCTCCAAAGAAGAAGATCACTCACCTGGACGACGCTATCATGTTTCTCCAAACTTGTCCTCTATCGACAGCCCTGACCATCAGACCTCCTACTCACAGGAACCTACTAGCTCAGTTCTGGTATACTGCCAAAAGAGCTCAGATCACCTCCACCAAAGACCCCAACAAAAAGATCGATGTCATCCTCTTCGACACCGAACATGGTACTTCAAAGATCACTCCCGGCTCTATCCGATGTGCCCTAAACCTCCTTGGTAGTTCTAAAGAAAAACGCTTCGTTCCTCTACCAAATCCCAAGAACCCCGCTGATAGAGAAGCACTCATTGCATTCTTTGATGCAATGAAGTATGTTTGGGGAACAGGGAGAGACGGTCTCCCTAAGAAGAAGCTTACCACGATCCAGTAGTCCAAAATGCCCAGCGAGATGAACTTCATCTTCGCTCATCTGACGAGCTGCATGATAGCTAAGGTTGGTTCTACTAACCAAGACTCCAAACCCCAGCAGGCTATGGGGTATGCACTGCTGAAGGGCCTTCACAACGATTGGGCCAAAATCATTTTCGACGACATGATGCTCAGAGTCGACGAAACAAAGAGGTCGCGGACTGTTCCATATCCCCGTTTTCTTAGCGCTCTCTTCAGACAAGGGCTCGAGGACAAATACCCGAAGGTGGGCGACTTGAAGCTCTCACAGGTTGGCACTAAGGTTCTCGACTACACGCCCATGCCAAACGAGGTACGTCTTTTTACACTCTTATCTCTTCTCAGACCTACTTCTTCTACTTCTGCAGCTACCTCATTGGCAGCGGTAATCCCAAACGCTGGTACCCAGGCTGCAACATCCACTCCTTTCCAGGCTGAAGACTCCACGACTCTCTCTGCGCAAGAGCCGTTGGAAAGTTCAATGGTACGCTCTGCCACAACTGCTGAATCCACCCCTTCAATACCCGCTTCAGCGTCTCTAAACGCTGAGGTTGTCTTGGAACAGAACCTCCCTCCCTCAGTACCTCCAAGTACTGCGGAAGTAATTCTCAGTGGATCCAACACTGAACCTGCTTCCCATTCCCTCTTCTCAACCTTCATTCCTCCTACTATTTCTTTGGTCACTCCACCTCTTTTCCCCCACTTTCTACAACAAACATCATCATGAGTGATACATCTGCTGAAGCTCTACAACGGATGATAGATCAGAACACAGGACCTGCGAACACCTCTATGCGTCAAGGCTCTCTGGAAGCCGACATGGAAACATATTCAGGTTTTCGAAACTTCGATGACTTCGTCAACCATCCCGCAGGTATACACAACACCTTAAACACTCCTCTCTCAAAATCCCCAACTTCTGAGCTTTCCTTTGTTCATAAGTTTTTATCTTCTATAGGTCCTAATTTGGGAGATATCGATAACTCCCTAAAAGATTTGACTACAAAGGTGGAATCTCTCACCACCACACTCTCTGCAAACTCTTCAGTGGTTACAAACGCTGGAGACGCCCTTAAGACACTCACCACTGAGGTGAAAGGCAAAGCGTCCAGTGCTGATCTGGAAAAGGTGGAAGGAAGTCTTTCTGACGTTGCTCAGGCTCTCGCTGACAAATCCACCTCCATCACCACCTTGAACACTACCAACAGTACCCTTTCCATGAACTTCGCCACCCTGTCCAACAAAGTCACATCGTTGACAACAGTGGTTGGTAATCTTCAGGGAGAGGTGACTACTTTAAAATCAGAAGTAAGCACTGCGACAAATCTACTGTGGCAAATTCTCAACCGCCTGAATGCACCAACTTGTACTCCCTCACACTTCACTCAGTCTGATCGGGAGAATCTGGAAAAGATCAGCCCTGCTATTTCTGGCCTAGAAGACAGAATAGCAAGGGTTGAAACATGCGTTGGGATCACTGGCCTAGAAGACAGTGACCCAAAGCATACTGATGCTGCTACTGTATCCTCCCCCATCCGTCATGTGGAAGAGGGGGAGATGAATCAAGAATACCTTCCCCATAACTCTGAGGAGGAGGGTATTATTTCTGCTGCTACTGCTAAACCTCAGGGAGATGAAAACCCTGAGGGAACCGAGAAACCTCCCTCTGAATCTGAGGGGGAGCAACTCGAAGAGGACGATGGTGTTGAAGTCCTAGAACCAACTGCTGATGACGACGAGGAAGAAGAAGCTGAGGAAGAAGAAGAAGACCTAGATCTTGAAGACGACGAACCATCAACATCACCTAAAAATGATGATGATGATGACGATGATGATGGTGTCGACTTCTCCTTCCAACCCAGAAGAACCCTTGCTCTCAAAGGGGTAGTTCTAAATGAACCATCAGGGGAGGGGACAAAGAAAAAGCCTGCAGTAACTGAAGTCGACAATGACAAAAATAAAGGCGTTGCTGCTGAAGGCAATCTGACTATCTTGCTTCGAAAGCCATTTTGTCAGGTACAATATATTTTCTTCCCTTACACTGCATCCTTCCTCTATCCTTTCTCAACCTCAATTATCCTCTCCATCAAACCTCTATACACTTAAACCTCACTCTTTCTCTATCTCTTCTCCCAAATGATCTCACTTAAACGCTCGTTATGTTTTAGCTAGTCCTCTCCCCTGCTTGAGTATCCAGCTGAAGTTCCTCCAGCTACATCAACAATAAATCCAACCCCAAGCGCTGAGGAAATAATCCCGGTCTTAGACTTCGCTGAGACTGATGAACCAGAAGAAGAATTGCTCTCTCATAACAAACGACCTTCCTTGGCTACTCAAACGCTAAGTGAAGAAGAACTGAAAAAGGAGAGAAGCAATGATCAAACAGCTTGAAGATCAGCGAATCGTCCGGTCCTCGCTACAAAATAACCAAAAAGGAAGTCGCTGAACACTTCAAAGCTGAAAAACAACTCGCCGATCGAAGAAGAGCTGAAGAAAGAGATAAAGCTTATGCTATTGAGCTCGCCCAACGATCGGTGGAAGATCCTGCACTGAAGAAGACTCCCATCGATGTTCAACGTCAATTGTGGAAAGACGCCAAAAAGAGCGTCGAGAAGAAGACCAAGGTATCTGACTCAACCCTGATATGGTGCAAAGAAGGATTAAGCTATCGATATCGGGTTTCCAGAATCAACAAGGTGAACATCAGGGGAAGGATGTCAATAAACATTCCAGTTGTTGACGTCGACATATACAGAGAAAATGGTATTAAGGAAACCATCTACGCTTCATCGATCAGCAAGTACGGTCTCTCTGAGTGGTTGGAAATGCGAATAGCCATTCAGCGATCACGCTCAAGCTTTAAAGACCATGTCGAGAAAGTTTTGAATAAATAGATCAACTTGGTTACATCTGCTGTGGATATTCCTCCTCCCCTCCTTCTGCTCCAGTTCAACGAAGAATGGCCTCTACAAAGAAAAAGATAACATCTTTAGATTCAGGTCCTCCTATTCGAAATGAAACCGGAATTGGCTTTTCACGCGCTGAAGTTCTTGCTCCTGAACCCGATCTCTCAGCTCTCGACATCTCCCTGCCCCCTGGTGAACGCTTCATCCCTGGAAAAGTTCTAAGCAAACCTTATGGTATCTTATTTAGAGACTACGATGGACGAGAGTGTTTTCAATGCGTCTCTGAGCTATGCATTGCCCCTATCGAACAGCTCAGAGATCTTGTCTATTGGTGTGGTTTCAGAGATGATCTCCTCGGATACTTCTTCAAGCCCCTGATCTTTAAAGAAGCAAAGCGAAGAAGGGATCTTAGAGAAAAAGTCCCTGACTGGATGATCCCTACCACAAAATCCCTTGATGAACTTCTCGTTAAGGATGAACCTGTATAGCTGATAGGATTCCCTGTAATTCTTCTATCTTTATCAGCTTGTATCTTTTGTACTTGTAAATTTTTATTTGATGTACTTGTAATTTTTCTACTTCCCTCTGTAACTTATACGAAGTTTAAAGAAACATTTCAGCGAATGTACTTTACTCCATCAGTACTTAAAAGATCCCCAAAAACAGTAAATGGGACAAATATTTTATGAGTCCTCTTTATCCTTATGTTTTCATACTTAGCAATTTTCTTTTATTGCTATGTCATAATCAAATAGGGGGAGATTGTTGATCCAAACTGTAACACCCGTAATTTCGGTAAGTAAATATCACCCAAATGTTTTGCATCTTGAAAATGGTGGGATTTATGGTTGGAAGACATTACGTAAAGTCTCTAAGAGTATCGGGAGTTTTGGCGTCGAAAAGTCGAGTTTCGGGGCTTGGTACGGGTCAAGCCACTATGTCCAGCGACTATGACCATGTCATTGTCGCGTGTCAATGTCGCGCCAAGGGTACAGGATTCGGTACACCTTGTGCGACTATGACCAATTCAATGTCGCGTGTCATTGTCGCGCCAAGGGTACTGGGTGCTGTCAAATACGAATTTTCAGCCTTCTTTCTCATTTCTCACTTCCAACCTCTTCCCTTTCTCTCCCAAATCGTTTTCCCTTCCTCCCTCACAAACCCTAACCGATTTTGGGGCTTTTTCATGGAGATTAATGTGTTCCTTCTCCATTTTATGCTAGTTGTTTCATTCATTGATGCAAGAGCAAGCTTCATCCACAACACTAGAGATTTTTGGGGTTTTCTAGGTTTTCATCAAAACCTAAGTGGTGAGTTCATCCTCCTAGCTTCTATACTTTCATATGAGTTATAAATGTTCCATTGATG